>PTEX01000003.1:694337-735402 GCA_003342815.1 Eudromia elegans | reverse complement strand
TCCTCTCCTCTCCTCTCCTCTCCTCTCCTTCATTTAAAAAAGCCAACATGATGTGTGCAATGTATTAAATGTTTCACAAACACAGGGATATAAGCTGACATAAGACATACCTTCCCTCTGAGACTTAGTGCTTCTTGGGAAACTTCGGATCTGTAATTACACGTTTTAAATAAGGCAATTCTTTCTGATATTTTGTATGACATACCAGATTGCATTTTTGCATGTTACATTGCATTGCAGATTACTAATTGAAATTTTACTGTGTAAGAAGGATTCAGACTTGATTGGACTGTAATAAAAACTCATGTCAGCCTGATAACAGCAGATAAGTGCAACTAGATTTCAGGGTTGTTACCTTTGACGTTGCAGTGTCCAGAAAGATTCCAGTTTCTTTGTGGCAGGAGGATGTGATGATGCTTCCCTGGAACATAGTGACTTACTAGGGTGCATATTGTTTGTTTTATGTGAATTGTCAGATTTGCTCAAGTGAATATAAGCTTGTATGAGATATCCTGCCCACTCCAAACAGTCTACATCTAAGCTACTGCATCCAGCAGCTACTTTGGCTTAGATGCACTGAGTTCGCTCCAGAGTACCCTGGACTATGTGCCATGCTGTTTAGTCAGTCACTGTGAAAGCTCTGTACATGTGGGTATAGTATCATTAAGGCATGCTGTAAAAGCTACTTGAATATATGGACTAAGAATAACCTATTTAGTGTAGCTGTTTTTGGCATTCCCACTGAAGATCAAGTTGCAAAACTATGACTTTCCTTCCTAGTATTTCAATCACCAAACTCAGCACTTTGTGAATACTTCAGAACACATGCACTGCTCTTGTTTAATTTCTTTCAGGTTTTATTTCTAACCAAACAGACCTACTGAGATCAAAGATTTGTTTGCTGAGGCAACCTAGTGACCATTTCAGCATCCAAGCATCCAAGCAAATAAGCACCCATATCAATATATTAACATACAAAACACTAATCATAACATCAAAGACTCCTAAAAACTTACTAGAAACAATTACAACTTGTTCCTATAATCATTGCAATTTATACACTTATAAGAGGATTGCTTTTAAACTGCCATAAGCCTTTGAAAGTTGAAACGCTGAAAACAGGGAATTTGCATGTTAAAAATGAGTTGCACACCAGGGTCTTATAAATTCTCTCCATTATAATTACAGAAAGCAAATACATTCATTTTGCAACCTGAAACACCTGCAGTAGTAGAGAACTGGGCTCATATCTAAAAAGAGCTGAGCTGCCCTTCCTTTGCAGCTTTCTGATTGCTACCCAAGTGAAAGAAGTTGCAAAGTGTTCTGAGTATAATACGTGAGGCTTTTCTTCATGGATCCTGAACTGCAATTTGCTATTCATAGTATTGAATACAGTTCATAGGCAAACTTTTCTGTAACTTTCTTTTTAATGTAATGAGAAACTACTTTCACGCCAAAAAACAGTTCCTGAAAATTCCCATAGGATGATGTCATATCAAGTATTATATTCCTGTTATAATTATAATAATACTTAGCACATATATACCAGCAAGACTTTCCATCTTCAAAGTGCTTTACAAACACTGACTAATTCATTGCACAGTTTCAGTGCTATCTGGCAATTGAATCTATTGAGATATGAACTTTTTTTTCAACACTAAAAACTGTCTTCAGTTTGGCACAATCTAAGTGGAATAAAATGTTATTCTTTTCATTTGAATATGCTGCTTTTTGTTGCACTAATGATGCTTGTTATTTTAGTGCTTGGTAACAAAAGTATTGTGTGATGATTGTATAGCACTCAAGATAATTTCTAATACTTATATCACACAATGTAGATGCATATTATAACTGACGTGAACCGTCATTGATAAATACATATGAAATACCTGCAGCTTCACTAAAATGGTATGGGAAATAAGTTGCAGATGTGCTTTATCTTCACTACATTCTGTTCATTTCTTTGCACTTTGCTCTGTTGTTCATAAAGTACCTACACTTGCCTTGAACCCTGCTGGGATTTTTGTACTAGAAAGATTAATTGGTTTGGATCACAAAACAATGTCAAATAGAAGATGGTAAAATAAATAAATACAATAATGTTTCTTCCTTCAATTTGTATCTCATCATTCCAGGTTACATTGCCTTGATTTGTGTTAGCTTTCTATCTCCTGTAGTGCCATTACCTCTAATGAAATGGTGTCAGCTGGCATGAAGTTGTAATTCGATGTTATTTTGCAGTTGCATGTGTATAATTTTGTTAGTTTGTTTAGCAATATATTGTTATTTCTGAAGGCAATTAGCTGAACAAGATGTGTGGAATTGTATATGTACGTGATTCGGTCACCTGGGAGCTGTTTTTCTCACTATACTCAAGATAAGATGAGTAGACCAAATTGGCAGATTTCTAAGAGGAAAATAAGTTGTAGAATTGGCTAGCATGAAATGTTACTGGTCAATCAGCTGCTGACTTGGAAGGGCATGCCGTATTTCTTTTTAGCTTATTATGGTGATACCTTTGAGAAGAGAATTTTTCCCCAGACCTTTCGCAAGAGCACAGGAATGTCATCGTGACTTCCAGCTGCCTAGACACTGCAGGGGCCGTGCTCCCCCTTATGTTGCCTACAGAAGAATCACAGGGAGATTTTTCAGAACTGAAAGAGGAGACCACGGTGTAGTGCCTGCTGAAGGCGAGTCTGAAATGGCCAGCTAACTCCCAATTTGCCTTGAAAAACTCCCTAATATTTTCATTAGGTGAGTAAACATGTAAGAGTGTGCATACATGGGATGCACATATCTAGGCTTGCATTGATATGCTCACACAGTGGAATTGCAATTCAGATTTATATAAATTTGTAGATTAAGACCCTTCAGTTATTTCAATTCATTCATCAGAGTACATTTAGGATGAATAGCTAAATAATTATTCCACATTTGGAATTAATTTTGTTTAGTCTAGGATAACTTATTTCTCTCAGTATTCTTTAAACCTGCATTCCGGCGGCACTAAGACAAATTAGGAAAGGGGAAGCCAGCTCATTAGTAGCCTTTTTAACAAGTTGTGATACGAGCTTGTTACATTCATGACATGTGTCATAATCCCTTTAATTTCCTAGAAAAGAAAATATGTGCAACTGTAACTACACAAAGAAGCATGCTTTTTGGTGTAATAGTTGTGTCGGCTTCTCTCAGGTTAGTCATCTCCTAGGTGCAATCTTAAGACTGATTTTGAGATTTCTGCTTCAGGTAGGTTTCCAACTATATTCTTTCAAAAGACAGCTGCAGAATTTCAATAATTTGAGGTCCAGATAGATTTGAAGGAAGTATTTGTGCTTGAACTGTGCATTCATCACAACTTAATGTCCTTGAGCAATGTTCATCCCTACCGTAGCACCGGAACAGGTAAAGCTGTAACACCAGAGGAGTCCAACGGCAACCTAGGAAGGGACTGGGGTATTAACAGTGAATTGTCCACTGGGAATGTAAGAGATTTAAAAAGAATAAAAAAAGAAATAAAACTGAATAGAAAATGAATGATACAAAAATGCAAGTGCCACAGACTGAAAAAAAATGCTAATTTAACACATATCTTCATAGATATTACTTAAAGCATTTCTATGCAATGTATGGATACCGTATGTTTAGTGGCATTGTTAAAACAGGGTGCCTGTACAAATATTTAGCTGTGGGAATTATAAAATCATAAGGCGATTAAGTTAGCTAGTTGTGAAATTCCAATATTGCTTTTTAAATGACTTCAGGATATAGGAGGTGCTAAGGTTATTATCTGTTATCAGGAATACAGCGGAATTGTACGACTGGATAATAACTAAACAACTGACACAATGTAAAATTACATTATCAGTGTGTTAAAACAAAATTGCGCCCTAAAGGAGTCTACATGCCAGCTCAGAGCTGCAGTGTAATTATGCTTAACTCTGATAATTAAAATACAACGGAGATCAACAGAATCATTTTCATTAAGAAAATTATTAATGATGGTGGTATAACAGTAATTGATTGCAGAGCACCACAGGATAACTCGGTGCAGGAAAACCAACATGCTTAAAATAGGGCTGGGCCCGTCGGGTTGCGCTGCCGAGCGCAGAGCTGGAAGTTGAGGCGGGAGCTGTGGCTGAGGTTTCCTCACAGAAACCGAAAATGGCCACTCTGAAGGGGGTGCCGGGAGGGCCAGGGGTGTCGGCGGAGGCGGAGGGACGTGGAGGGATGTGGGGACAGGGGCTGTTGGTCCCACAGCATGTCCGGTCCCATGGGCTGCGGGCACTGGGGCCGTTCCCGGTGCATGTTCACGGGCCTCCTCCGGGGGATGCCGTTCCTTGCCCCGCAGTCTGGAGACGTGGTGCTGAATGCCCCGGAAAACCTCCGCTCCTCTGCCGGAGAAACCCCGGTCGTGCCCGCTGAGAGCCTGCAACCGAACCCGGGCTGGAAAGGATGTTGCCTAAGGGGAGAACCAGGAATTCTCATTTTCTTTCAGCGAGCCTGAGAGCAGGGGGGTGCCGCGGGGAGCGATTCTCCGCCTCGCGCAGCCATGGGCGCTTGTTGTTCAAGCAGATGCTGCTTTTGAAAGCTGCCCAAAAAAGTCCATTCTCCAATCACAGCGGCGGACGAGCCTGCGAGGGTGGATTTGCGGGATGGGATTAGCTAAAATGACAGCTGCCCACATCGAAACTGTGTCGTGGAGCTAATTTGTACCTAGGAGCTGCGGGAGAGGCCGAGCGCGGGAGAGGGCAGAGCACGGGTCCGGTGCCAGGCGCTTTAGGCACCGTCTGTGCTCGGTGCCACGGGCGCTCCCCGTGCGCGTGGCAGCCGCTCCTTGGCGGGGTTTGACTCACTGCATAGCTAATTGCTTCCCTACCTCAGCAGTGCTCAGGGTGCCCTAATTAGCTCGTGCCTACGCCGCGCTTTGCAGATACATGAGCTGCAACAGGGTCACGTGCCAGTGCTGCCTAGAATTGGAGGTAATGTTTAATTAATATTGGACATTTAAAATAGTATCAAATCTGTTTTTTACTTTCATAGAAACAGGCCATTGTGGCAACAGAAGATTTCTGTTAAGGGCAGTCAACTGCTTTCCTTTGTTGTATGCAGTCCTTCTTTACTGATTTTTCCCCCGAGAATGACTTTTCAGCTTGCAAATACCCCTTTTTTTTCTCCCTGTTTTGAGCAATGTAGTAGCACATGGCACCAAAGGCACATAACATCTGGGCTTCTAATGAGGTGAGAGTCAAACGTTAGAAAGGGTTTAACATTGCTATATTAGGATATGAGTAAGTTTTGTTTTTGGTCTGATAATAAATTGTTTAATAGGTCAGAGGTTGACATGGGGCGTGTATGTAGATTTTCTTCCACATGTTAAGGTCTGTGGATTTGCTTAGTCCATTGCACTGCAGGAGCTGCTGCAGGAGGGTGAGTCCCTGCGGCTGCCTCTCTTTCTAAACAAGGTGCCAAAGCCTTCGGTGGTGTCAGTGGACTTCTGTATGGAAAACAGGTTTTTATCAAAATGAATCTCAGGCTCATGAAGATCTCAAAGGTCCTTGGAAGACTTTCTTTTACACTTATTTTTCCCCTACACGGAAAATCAAATATATTTCTCAAGAGAAGTAATGCTTTCATAAAATAAAATCACAATAGCACCTCAATCCCCCTCAGTAGCTGCCAACTTGATTAGGACCCTCCGTAATCCCCTGTTGTGAACCCACAGGGAATTAGGCCCTTCGAGTCCCTGGAAGGGTGTTTCAGACATGGACGTAAAAACATCACCAGCAGGAACATAGAGAGCACCATTCGTGTCTGGGTTTGCAGGGACCTTGAGCGGGCAGGATGCCTAATGAAACTGTTACAAACAAACTAATGCAAATCAGTTTTGCTGCCTTCTTCCCTGGCTGCACCAGAAAACAAGATTTTGCCCCCATGACTATCGGTATTTATTGCTGGTTGACAGCAGCCACAGCGTTCGGGACTTAATTCAGCCAGGAATGATCCCAGCCTCAAAAACTCACCAGGCAGAACAGGAATGCTATGCTCTTTCCTCCTTTTTGTTTTATACCTGTGCAAGTAGATGCAATGGGGGATTATCTGCCTTAGGGAGTTTAGAGGCCAGAGCCTTGTAGATGATCTCAATTATCTACAAGAATAAGGTTATTTTGTGTATCTCTGCTGAGTTTCTGTGGTATTTATCTAATAGCATAAACATAATTATTACATGCCCTCTAAATTGTAAGCCTGTGGATAATACAAAGAAGATCACAAGAAATGTGGCTGCATTTCACTTTTCAGGATGAAACTGCTTCTGTGCATTGTTAGTGTATTTCATTCAAATAGAGGACAAGTGATATTTTTAGGTTGTTTTCATTAAAGTAGTATATGTAGTTTTGTTTTTTCTTTACTCCCCTTGCCTTCAATTTTGTCATTTATTTTGTTCTTTGAAATTTAGATTCTTTTTAATTTGAGGAGGAAGAAACAGGCAGACTATTTATATGATTTCTACATTTTGGGATTGAGGCTATAAAAATCTGTAAGCTAACATGTTAAATAGACAACTCACTTATTAAGCATAGTAGGGATGGAAAATAAGCCCAATATGTATTCCTCATTGAGGCCTTGTGGAAAGAATCATAGCATCAACATTCAGATCTATTTGCAAAAGATAAATGCAAGCACCAAGCAGAATTTTTTTTTAGTAATGTATTTTCCCCCATTTTTCTAAGCTGATTACAACTGAAGTGGTCCATTTTAAGAAAAAAGGTGCTAAATATGTTTTATTTTCTTTTCAATTAACTTGTTTTTATTTTTTCAATCTGTTATGCTAAATAAATATTGGGGCCTGCAGTAAAACACAAGCCTCATGACCCCTGTGGCTCATGGTAGTGTTGCCTCTGTCATCTTCGCTGCAAAGCAGAAGGAAAGAAAAAAGCCCCCAAATTTGCTGAGCCACACATTTCAAGTTGTTGACAACCCCATCCATGAGAAAACAGAAGAAAATATATATGCACTCTGTCCTGTCAAAAGGCTTTCGCCTTATCTTGAGAGACTGTCAGGGCAGGAACATCATGGAATGGACAGGAGTCTATTAAATTAATAAGCTGCTGGATGGTGTCTGGAGAGTTATGATGCTCCATAAATCCAGTCTGATCATGGTGGACAAGGTTTAAATCTGCAGACTTCTAATAGACATCCAGTTCCTGTATTGGATTTGAAGTTTTGTGCTGGAGACACAGAGATAGTCCTGCAGCCTGTGAATTAAGATTTATCATTTTTTCATACTTTTTTCTCCCCAGTTTTTGACAAAAATGAAAACACCTTAGGGATCCTAGCAAATGCTGCTGCTTGAAATGAAAGAGCTGTTGTCAAGGTGAAACCATGACCTAGAAGCCTAAAATCAAACCTTGGTCATTCTTTATGGTAGCTCCGTCAGTGAGGAGTATGAAGAGGTCTATATGGAAGGAGATGTGACTGCATGTATCAGCAGCCTGTTCTATAGCAATTCCTATTAAAAAAAAAATGCTGTGAATTTCTGATGCAAGACAAACTAATGGTGGCAGGTGCACCATGCAAAAATGAAAGGGAAAAAGATGCAGAGATTTATTCTTCACCCATTATTGGTTTTTCTGTGTATCACTGAGAGCAAGATCAAGGCTTTCATGTGTCTTACCTCTAAATATGCTCAGCCTGGTGTACTAATTAAGGGAAGACTCTCCCATCATGTCCAACGTGCTCAGTTTCTGTGAAAGTCTATGAGAAGGGTGAGGTTGACATTGACTATGTAGTGTGGAAAACTGCCAGAAACAGAATCTTGAAATCATTTTGAGTGTGTTTTGTCTCTAGCTGCTTACAAAGATTTCATACAGAGGAAAAAATTGAATCTTCTAGTTGTGCACACCTAACTGATCTGCATGTTTGTGGTTTATTACTGGGACACTAAACTCATAGTCTTGTTACTCTGGAGTCTCGAAGAGGCGATTGGTGTGTTCTCGTTTAGAGCCAAATGGCATAGCTACTGTTTATAATTTCTTGAACTAACTGACATATCAGATGTTACTTAATTTGTTTATTGATACTACTTAGAATCTGTGCTACTTCTAGAAGCAATCCAGGGTCGTTTTTGTTCTCATTGTTAAATTAGGAGTTTAAAGGAATTCCTTGATATTAAAGAGTCCATGTTTTAGGCTTAGAACAGTAGATTCGGAGCTGGAAACAACTGAAAAAAGTTCTCACTGATGAGAAGTTTTCTTAAATAGAAGTTGTGATCAACATGTCACCCTTCGTTATGTTCCCACATGCCTCTCCATCCATTGCCTTCCGGGAATTACCTGACAGCTGCAGTGAGAGATGGTTGGGAATGCATCCTATCCTCTCTAGTGATCTTTGGGGATCCATCTATATCTCCACTTATCCAAAGATCAATTTAGTCCCTTTTCAGGGACAAGGTCACAGGCCCTGAGGAGACGAACTTTGCAGGATGCTGTGAAACTGAGGCCAGCAGCCCTGCTCCGATTCAGGAGAGACTTCCTGCAGTGATTTGGGTCAGTTCATGAGTGGTGCAGGGTTAAATGAGGAGGAGAGAGAGTGGAGGCTCAGAAAAGAAGGACCAGGAGAAAAACGTGGGGGTCCCTTGCGCAGAGCTTGGGTGTTCTCTCTGCTCCTCACCTGCGTAGGCAACTGCAGCTAGCCTGATAATTATACTGTCACAGGTTAATAAGCTTTGAGGAAAAATACTACAAGTTTGAAAAGGAGTTTAGGTGACAGAGGAATTCCTACCTAACATTGTATAAAGCATTTGAGAAAAGGCTAGTATTACCTTTATATATATATATATATAATTATAATATAATATATAATAATAATATGTAATTATATATATTTATATATTACTGGAGAACGCTGGTTTCCTAATAGTTTGATGGATTTAGAAGATGACATAGGGAAAAATGTCTTAGGGTATGTAAACCAATATAGAAAGAATGTTGAAAATCCAGGTTTTATTAGAAACACTAGAAGAGGTGTGTGTTCAGGCTTAGTCAGACAGCTTTAATAACTGCTGTAACTTCTTGTTTAAAAATTAGAAATATGTAGTCAGAAAATACATGGTGTGCCCTATGACATTATTACATTGAATGGAGTATGTTTGTTTGTGATAGTGGAGGTGTAAAAACTCACACAAGTTGCAAGTTCGCTTTTACTGTTGAATATATAAAAACAATGTTGTAGCAAAACATCATTGAACAGTAAAGACAATGCACAGATTACTGAAGATGATAACAAACGAAAGACAGTCTGGAGAAAACCAAGAATCAGTCAGTTGGCGGCGATTGATTGATATGCCCTAACCTTCAGCTCTGAAACTGTGATGAAGTGTTACGGTTGATATGGTTAACCGAAGCAAATGTTCAGAAATGTTGGAACATCTGAGATGTGGGGGAGTGAACTGGGTCTTTGGCCAGCCAAAAAGTTTGCCAAAAGATACGCAACTGAACTTAAAATATGAGATGAAAAGGAACTTCTTTGCAGTAGGAAATGAGAGAGGTGGCATCGAGAGATCACTGCACATCTTTTATTAATAAACTGTTCTTTTAAATGTGAACCGGCTTGCTTTTATGGTGGCTGCACGTGCATTTTAATGCATTTAAATTATGAGAGGTTTAAATGCATTTTCAAGTTACAATTAAATGAAATTTTAAAATAAGACTGACAGATTGCTAAGGCTAAGTCAGTTTTATGATCAAGGTTCAATTAAATTGTATTTATCATTGCAGCAAATGAAGTATAAAATCACAAACAATGATATTTTTCAGTGGCTTGCTTTGGCGGAAAGTGTAGCCTGAAGTATGACTTCAAGACTTTTATCTTCTATTCCCTCCTAAAATAGAAATTAATTTGGGCTAAACAAGAGTTGGCTATATGCTCAGAACCCTATCCTGAGAGTCTTTCGTGGACCAATGGTCCAGGATCAATTTACTGAGAAAGCTGCTTTGAGATGCAAAACATTATGTATTTTATTTGATTTTACCAGGGCAAGTTAGGGGGAAAAATGGAATTTTAATAGTGGTTTTAAAAAATAAACCGTTTTTGTTGCTTTCCTGGAAGCCACTTCGGGCTATTTGCAATGAGAACATATACGGGTTGTTTTGGTTATATAACATGTGAGTCTTCACTTCGTTATGTTAAATTTCTTAAATACAGTCATGCCTCTTGTCATATACCTTCTATTTAAATCTCTAAATGTCATAAGCTTTGGACTGATTCAAGGAAAAAGTACTTTTTTATACATGCATGCTATTTCTCAGTTTCATCTACTGCATCATCCCTTGTGAAACAAGACAGTTTTCCAACTTGCCATGTTATGATGATCTTTCTTCCATATATACGGCACTGCTCTGCCTTAGAATGCACAGTAGAATTCCTGATTTATTTCCCCTTCATTTTAGCTTACAGAAATATGCATTAAAGAAACAACATTTTTGCATTCTGTTTCTTTGGTTTGAACTTAGTTACATAATCTAGGACAAAACGTAACAAATGGATTAACTTTGGAAATTGAGTGACGACTTTTTTTGGCATATCTAAAAACAGATCCGCAGCCTCACAAAAAATGATGTTCCTTCCAAAACACCATTCCTGTGCTTTATGAAAGTGTTCCTAGGTGACATTAAGCAGAAAAATTAATTTCAAATCAATTACACATAAAAAGAAAAATTGATAATATATTCAGCGAGAATATTCCGAGAAAGTGATGAGCTGATGTTTGACCTTCTTCTCTTTGGGAACATATGTACATGTTCAGCAAAGCTAAGCCTCATCCTAGAGTTAGCACTTGGATTTTCACTGTGTTGCTAATTATTGTGAAGTCTAAATATCTGAGCAGTTTAATAGTGAGAGGTATAGTTATTTGGAGAGAATTCTGGTCCTGAGTCAGGGAAGTCTCCAATAGCACGCATTTAGAAGCGCTTTCCCTCGCAAGAGCATTTGAATTGGGAATTCTTTAGGCTGTTATATTGATATGTGTGAAATCCAAATGTTGGTCCTTAAGCTGAAGATATTGAAGAAAATTCCTAGGTTCTGGGTTGCCATTTTGGTGTGTCAGTTTTGCGTGTCTGCATCTTATTGCCTTTGAGACTTTAGCATTTGAGAAGAATCAATAGGAGCTGATTAGCTGAGGTTTCATTTGAGGGCATTAGCCCAACAGACAACCATTAATATCAAGTAGCATTCTTTTTTACTCGGAGTTTCTTTTCGTCCTTTCTTTCTGAAGGAAAGTCGGATCAATTTGCTTTTGCAATCGGTAGGTTTCAGCTACCATTATTGATAGTGTTTGCTGCTGGAGGAAAGGAAATATTCTCCAGCTTTTACCGGTAAATTTGAATCTAATTCTCGATTTTGGAAATGATCCTATCAGATTTCAGCTTTATTCGTGAATCATACGTCAGATTTATCAAGCTGTGTCACATTTATGTAGTAACCACACGTCAGATATTGGTAAGAGGATGACTGTGATTCATATTGTAATCGATTAGCTATTTGTAGCCTCCCAAAGTAGCCAGGGGACACGTATTCAGTGTTATACCCATCCGAGCACAATGAAAAACGTGTGCTCTCCTGTACTGTAATGGACAACACAGATATAAGGAAAAGCTGTACACTAAGGAACTTAGTACAAGAAATCTGTTTCCCACCCCCTCATTCATCCTTTGTTGAAACCTCTCACTTTACACAAATTCAAGTGCACAGAAAAAGATGTCCATGGTCAGATGAACAAAGTCTGTCTGAGTAGTCATTTCTAGCATGTATGACAAAGCATGATCTGCATGCAGCAAATTAGGCAGCAAGAGATACTGAACTCTGCCCTTGCTAGGTGGTAAAAATGTCACAAGGCAGGGTAAGTCATCAGCAGGGACTTCCAAGTTCCCCAACATCCCTTCATCATAGATCCTAAATATTTTGTAATCAATTGGCCTCTATGGCAAATTGAAACACCAGTGATGCAGGACTTACAGTTCAGGAGATAAAAAGGAACTGTCGGAAGTAATTGAGTCCCAACATTATGATAATGTGGGGTTGCTTAATTACACTTGCCTTTGTTCTCTTTTGAAAATAAGATACATTGTTCTCTCTTTTCAGAGTCTATGCAGTAGCCTAAGTGTGATACCCTAGCAGATGACTTTGTATAGCTGAACTAATAACCAAGCATTGCAAAGCAATGATGTGCATATTAGATCTTCCAAATCTTTTTATATTTTCTACTGAGAATATTTCATATAAAATAAAATATTTGTACACAAGAGAGAATAACTTATTTAATAGTCTTCATGTTTGAGCATCCCAGATGGTGAATGTCTGAGTCATGACATTCATACTTGAAATCCAGGAGGATTCTTCTTGAGTGCAAATGTTTTTATACTACTTCATAATATGTGTAGTAACACTGTGCATCCTTTTAAGACAGGAGGAGAGAGGTAAACATTTAAAGTGTTTTTATTTAGGAAAGGTTTGACTATTCAGCTTGTCTCTTTAGATCTGTTGATATAAAGACTCAAGAACAATAAAAGATTATTTGGAAATATATTGATGAACTGCCAAAATGTAACCTTGAGTCAGCTAGACTTTTGGTAAGTGTTGTATATACTTGGAGGTGGAGGCGTTGTCATGCAGCATTACTATATCGCATTTGGTTTATAGTTAGAAGAGTGAGATTTTTCCTTAGTTTATTTTGGTGTTCTCTTTTTTCATGTTTCTTTTTACACAATTGTTCCTTCAGGAGATTTAGTGTTAAGCACTTACTTTCCTATCCCAAGCACAACTAGCTCTGAGTTATTTAGAATTTGAGTGTTTACCAGTGATTAGCTGGAGAGGCATCGTAAGCTCAGGTGGAAAAAAAAATGCCAGGTGAACTTGTCATCATTCTGTCATACAGAAAAGAAGCTAAAACTTGAAAATATTAGAAACAAATATTGAATATTTCATTTGTATCATGTAACTCTGTGTATGGATGCTAATTCATATTTCCCTGGAAATCACAGACAATCAGATTGGGGAAGAGGCCCCTTTTGCTGACTGGAAACTTTTTTTTCTTTTTTTCTTCAGGATTGTGCATTGTACTCTTCCCTAATCCCTATACTAGTCCAAACTTGAGGCATTTGAGAATCATGGGTAGTGGTGAATACCTATTTTCTCTTGAAGAGGGGAAAATACATAAAGGCAACTGAATGGAGGGAACACTAAATTGTCAAATTGTTCCTAGTTCCCTCTAATACTTCTCAGATTCTAATTTGCTGGCAACAGAGTTTCATATAGTTTCAATAGATACACTAAGGAAAGTGCTAAGACCAGCTTTGACAGGGTTTTTCTTTTTCTTTTTTTTCCTTTTTTTTTTTTTTTTTCCTCCTCTTTCTCTTTTAATCCCTGTGGGGCTCTGTGATTTTTCATAGCTGGACTAAAGTTGTGTCAACGGGAGACTTGCACCATAAAGACTGAAATGTTAAAGAAAGCTACGAGGAACAGCTTTGAGGCAAGGTTTCAAGCTTTGTCATCACGCTTGAAGAATTTTCTGTTTAATGTACTGTAATGCAGTATTCAATGGGGACAAGTTTAATTGAGTTTTACACAACCCAGTTGGGAGTAGCGCTGCAAGGTAGGTGATGTCTAGGTTTTTAATCTTCCACTCCAGAGAGGCTTGTTGACGAAGTGGTTCTTTCTCTTTGTAAGAAAAAAGGGAAGCATGAGAAATGATACATCCGTGGATAAAACCAATTGGCAACCCCCAAAGGAATGAGGGCGATAAGGCGAATCCAGCACTTGTAAGAAATAAAAGAATCCAACTGTTCATTTAAATGAGAAACAACACATGTGACTGAGGAGGCAGGGAGGCTGGTTGTGGGAGTGGGGAGGAAGAGACTAACACGCCGAACGGCTGAGACTCGAGTTCGGCGTCCCGGGCAAACAGGCGGGTGTTTTAGTGGATTACAGGAGGGAGAGCTAACAGGGCACGTTTTGTAGAAAGAAAAGGAGAGCCGCGCATCTCTCGTATCAGCAGAGGCGGATAAAGTGGCAGGAGGGAGGATGCTGCTGTTAAGCAAGCCCTACTTAAAGAATCACTGCTCCTTCCCCGAGGCCTAACGCAGGCTCTCTATCAAACAGCGCAAAAATAGCACTGGACCCTGTCAAAGGGAAAATAATACCTTCTGTGTAAGCCGCAGTGTATTAAACTCTAGTCCTGTTCAGGTTACTTCTACTAGCACTTAAGCAGCCCAAAGGATAAAGATGCCTCAGACAGCGTGCTGGCGGATCCCCTCCCTGTTTTGGCTCTGCATCGCCAAAGCAAAAATGCTTAGATGTTCCTAAAAGCACCGTCTGCTTCGTACTCAAGCTGCTGCTCCTGCCCACGGTGCACTGCTCTGCATTGCAGTCTGTTTTAGCTGTCACCTGTAAGGAGGTCCTGATGTTGCTCTGTCTTAAAACAGAGATCAAGATCATTTCAGATGTCACCCGGGATGTGACAGCACCATGCTGGTTGGTGAGTTGGTTTTGCTGGTGCCAGTGTTGGTTCTGAGTGATTTTCCTGCTGGCTCTGGAGTCACTCCCTGGAGGAACCGATTGGTTGTGTTTGGGGATAGTGCTCAGGTTTCTCTCCGCCGTCTTAACGTGCAGTCCCCCGAACCAAGGGGAATGGAGCTCTTGTCCTTCTCAGAAAACGCTGTTGGGAGCAAGGGCAGCCGTGGGGGCCTGCACACGGGCATTGGCACTGGTGGGCGATGCCCTGGGGCACGGTGAGGGGCACGAGCACACCCGAGCTTATCCTCGTGCTTTCCTCCAGCCTCGCCGACCACCCCCTCCTCACCTGGAGACGGGCAGGCAGGCTCAGCTGCCGGGCTGGGAGCGGGGGCCGGGTTTCGGAAGGCGGTGGCGAGCCTCGGGAAGCAGCTCCTGTGTGGGAGGCTGGGATGTCACCCCGGCAGCGCAGACGGTGACACAAATGGAGAGCGTGGAGAGCGGCAAGAGCGTCTGCGGCGGGCGCATGCTGCTCCTCTCCGAGGAACCAACCACAGTCACTGGGAAACTTCTTATAAATACATATAGGGCTGAGCAAATAATTCACAATGCATAATTTATCTGACAAATTTATCCTTTTTTTTTCTTTTTCCTGCTCATGAAATATCCATGACCGGATATGTGATTTGTAACTGCAACCTTTGCAGTGCATTAGCATAAGTCTTTTTCTTTTCTTTTCTTTTCTTTTCTTTTCTTTTCTTTTCTTTTCTTTTCTTTTCTTTTCTTTTCTTTTCTTTTCTTTTCTTTTCTTTTCTTTTCNTCTTTTCTTTTCTTTTCTTTTCTTTTCTTTTCTTTTCTTTTCTTTTCTTTTCTTTTCTTTTCTTTTCTTTTCTTTTCTTTTCTTTTCTTTTCTTTCTTATTTAATTTGTATAGTTTGATGTAAAAAAAAACCACTTCCCTCTTATTAATCATATTAGCATTTTATATAGTCCAAAAGTAGACTTTGATGTTCAGCCCCCAATTAAGCGAAGGGACTAAAGGAGATAGGCGTTTTTACCTTACTGTGTCAGTTGTCTGTCCAGAAACAATTTTCAGCAAGGTAACTTTACAAGGACACATCACATTAATTTTTATTTTGGCAGTCTGCATAGAAAAATGCAGAAATATCTGTTCTTCGTGAAAGTGAATATTGTGGACAGCAGTATCCTCTGAAGTGCGGCTCTAAGGTGGAACACTGAGGCGAGGGGAAGAGTACCAACTCTTCTGGGCATGGAGCTGCACCCACAACTCTTGTTAAAGCAGTGCAGGATTTGCAGGATTTGGTGGTGTATCTATTTCCAACCCAAAGGCAGCCCAACACCTAGAACATATCCCCGCGTGGCCTGACAGTGATCCCTTTGGCTATACCCTCAAGTTCAAAGTGTGGGGAGAAACGCTGTTCATATTGGCTAATGAGAAGTGAAGCCACTGTTTTCACAATGAATTGCTTGTGGTTAAATAAATATAAATTAAAGCCTGGGATTTTCTGAGGTAAATACTCTGAAAAGATAATATTAGCAGGTACACTCATGGAAGATCCTTAGAAGAGAGATTTCTTTCAGTACCTGTTCATTTGTCTATTCTCATGTTGCATCTATCATGTTGCATCTACAATCAAGCAAAATATGACTATTTACTGTGGACTAAAGTCAATATAAGTTTCTTCTTTAAGTTAAATTGGAGCTTTTATAGCCTAGTTAAAATACAGTTAGAGATTTTTATTATTGGTAGTCTTTCCATTTGTAGAATTTGTCCTATGTTTGCAAAAATCCAAATTTTTTAATGTTTCCCATTTTTTTTTTTAATGCAGCTGTATGTATTTAAAGATTTAACCTGAAAGAAATATTTGAGAATTAGGAAGGAATATTTTAAAACTGTGAGGTACTGGGAACTTTTAAGTGGGACTACAACAAACAAAATAATTCATGTGTTCTTCTTTAAATGCAGTTAAAGTAGGCTTTGTGAGGATCTCACAGATTCAATATATAGCTTTGCTCAGAAGAACAGCTGGAATGATAACATCTATCAGGTCAATAGATCTGCTCATTGCCTGTGTTCGGAATTAAATCTGTAAGCTTTAGTAGAAAAAAAAAAGTGAGTGTTCACTGTATTTCATTTTTGATAGTACTGAGGAATTCAATATAGCTAAGAGAGAATTAACTGGATTTTACTCATATACATCCTCATCAGAATTATTTAATAAACCCCAAGCAGTTCTGTATTAGTACAAACCTACTGAGGGTGTTGAATGCCTTCAACAGCTCTCATTAAAAAAGATCTAAATTGGACGTCAGTAGCACTATAGTTGATGGTTAGTGAAACAGAAAGAATCCAGCTTGACTTTCAGAGCCTGTATGAGTTCACAGAACTCACTGATACTTGCTAATCGGTCCACTGAATGTAGATATAATTAGGATATTCTGAGAAACCCAGCTTCTGTTTACGATAGACTATGACCAAATATAATAAAAATAAATAATTAAATAATTTATTTTATTTTTTTTTTTTTTTTTTTTTTAGATCCTATGTACTAACAAAATATGTAAGACTTCAAACCAAATTTCACTTCAATCGGTAAATATTGTGTGAAGGAACTAGAAAAGAGGAATTTTGACTTCCCTTCATTCTGAAAGCACAAGACAATTTTGTTTGGTTGTAAGAAAAATAGGCATAAAATATTCTGCTTGCCTTCTTTACAAAGCGAAAATACTGAATGTTCTCAGGGAAGTACTTACCTTCCCTAAAAATGCTGGTGAAGTTAAGTTAGAATATAAGGAAAGAAGCTACTCTTATAACTCCTCTGCAATACTTGCCGCTGCCAAGATCCAGAGCGTATCTATTCTTGTAAGAGAATGGTCAGCCTCAGTGGACATCCCTGAGCAAATGTGGTCAAATCTTGGTAAAAGTAAATCTAAATCGACTTTAATGGAACTGGGATTTAGCTCAAATAGCAGAGTATGTCTTGTCTTTCATCATATTACTGACCTCGATCTTTGCAGCATCCCATTTATAAAAATTTGTAATTTTCAGAGCTGTTTCAGAGCTGGAGCAGAATAAGATCGGGGAATAAGGGATTTTCTGAGTATCATCATCCTGGAAACCTTTGTTCCTCTCCCAGATATGGAAATGCCCTGATAATCACATGTTTGTCTTAGAAAAGCCCCCGTACACTAAAGAAGTAAGAAGAAAACCAAAGGATTCTATAGAACCTCTAATTATTTTGTTTTGATTAGATTGAAGTTAAACATTTTGGTGAAATGGGCACCTACCACTCTACAAGAAGCGTCTCTAGTCTGTCCTGTATAAACAACAATTTGACAGGGGTCTCAATCCTGATCTTTTTAAAAATATTTCACAGTATTTTCACTTTCATTCTTTTGCATGTTAGTGTCTTGTAGCCAGAGTTGACAGTCGCATCCATACCTGCAACATTCAGGGTAGCGTGGTGCCTTCTCTTGGACGTGCTCATCAGAGAAGGTGCCTGTCTGGAGATCACCTTCTTTCCATCATCTGATGATGGAAAGAAACAGACTACTTCTGCTTTTGTATGCACATCTTTGGAAGGGAAACGTGGGTTTTGTGCTTTATGAGAGATTAAATGAGGAGATACAGGAATAGAAAATTGTGAACTTAGGACTAAGTGAGGGGTAATAGATCTGTCAGTAGCCGATTGGAGGGGTAGTTTGGGTAGCAAAGGTGAGGAGGTGAACTTGGTTGAGTCCAGCGAACACTAGGGACATAACTTTGGAAAAAGGTGCAGAGTAGACTGCAGGGAGATGTAATCTGGGAAGTCACAGCTGATATTCGGGAGGAAAATAAGTGTCCTCTCGAAATCTTCTGCTAGTAGGATGATCTGATTTAGCAACAGGAGCTATTCCCAATTATTTCAAGCCTGCGCTTTAGTGGCAAATCGCTAAATTTAAATTGATAACTCTTGAGAACAGTGCAAATGAGAACTAAATACCCATGCAGCTGCAAGAATTTTGTTTGATTGTTTTTTTTTCTTTCTCAAAAATGACAAGAAATTAATATATTAAGATAACATAATTGGGTAGGAATCAGCAGGGCTTAAATGCAATCAAGTCTATAAAGGAGAAGTGTGGAAGCTGTTACAAACACATGAAAACATCACCCAGAAGCACAGGCTGCAAAGATTAAAAACACATAAGGAAAGAATAAGACAGTGGGAATTCATCTTTCTTTCAGAGATGATAATGTCAGCACACCTATTATTAATAACATAATATGTAATCATGAATGTTTCCTATAAATATATGATATAATTTATTCTGTTACATGTAATTAATCTCTAATAATTAATCTTGGTGTAATTTGAAACATGTTCTAAGAACAAACTCTCAAAAGTCATATGTGTAAATATTAATTCTAGCATCTAATAGTGATCTTGACTACTCAAGGTACTCTTTATTTCGCTGCTGATCAAATGAAGATCAAAAGGTAAAGGTGGCAATATACAATGAAAAGAACAAACTTTACATTAAATTTTACTAGGGCATTAGAGAGTATAGAGCTTAATAATTGTTTAATGGAAAAGATTTGTCTTCATTTTTTCCCCATCCATGTTCTGAATTTAGTGTCAAAATTGCAAAATCATTTAATTTATATTTTTCTTTCTTATTTGTCTGTCTGCTTCCTATATATATATGTGACTTTAAACTTTCTCACTAGATTTTTGTTTAATTGGAAAAATCTGGATGTTTAGTTTGTTTTGTAAAACTTACCAGATTAAACCTATTTTTTGTCAAATTAGGAAAGCTTCATCTGTATTTGACATTATTTTTAACACTGGAATTTAGGGAAAAGAGTTTGAATATGAGATCATCTAGCTGTGGTTCAGACCTCTGAGTGCTGTCTTGACATTTTGAGAAGATTTTTTTTTTTTTTTTTTTTGCTATGTTTGAATTCTTTTTAAGAAGATATTTTAGGGAATGATAAATTGAAATGGAGAGCTGTACATTCTTGGGGTACAGCCCAGACCTGTTAGTGATATGTGTTGCAGCTCTGTGTTGCTATGAATTGCAAGCAATGAATGATTCCCAGGAAATGAACAATGGAAAATATGGGTGCGTTAATCAATCCATTTTGTCTTTCTTTTGCCAAGGGGGAAAAAAAAAAGTGTAAAAAGCAAGCGTGCAAGCAAGCATCATACTCTCTCTGATATTAAAATCTATGGGAATTTGATGAGATAAAAGAAATGTTAAATGAACATTCTTCCTCTTAACAGACATGTCTAGAAAGGCAATTTTAGTAGTACAGCAGTGTAGCATTTTGTTTTTTCTGCAATAAAGCCATCAGATCAATAAAAAATTATGTAGCAGATTATTATTACACTGTGCTCACCATAGCTCTAATCGTAAATAATACAGCAGTTATCCTGGTTATATTAATTATAATTAGAATGCAGATAATGCAGACGGTCTTTTATTACTAGAGCCAAATCAATTTTCCAGTGTTATTCAATGCAAGGTCACACAAAGTTGTTGAAGCTCTTAGACTTCTTATGAAATGACCTGCATATGTAAGAGAGGGTTTGGCTCAGCTGTGCAAGACACATTGACTGGGAAGTGCATTGAAATAATTACAGCCATGAACTCTTGCCTATAATGGCAGAATTTCATTTTATAAAGTAAGCATAGCTGTAATCCAGGTTCCTTTATGGTGAGAAGCCTCATAAATCTTTCAGAGAAGACCAAGTATTTCTCTTATTTGTAAAGCAGAAATCAAAATGAATTCATTTTAGTTGTTATTCTTTCCATCTGTACTGTTGTGTTAAATGCACTGAATGTGTTCTTGCGTATTAATCATAGAAATTTGAAAAGAAAAAAAATATTTAACTGAGGCATTTTGCTTCATCATTTCAGCAGAGACTGTTTTCAAGTTCACAAGTTTAGGCTCTGGGGCTCTCCTGGATCACTTAAAGCTTTTATCATCTTTTAGGATTGCACTGGCTTAATGTATTTGTCTTCTATCTCTCATGGCTTCAGTTTAACTCCGGCTCACAGAGGAACTGATATGTTTAAAATGTGCCTGTCTGTCCTGTAACTGATGAGTAGATTAGTCGGACACTGCCAGATATCCATCTCTGAAATGCACTGGATTCATATGTGTAAATGACACATAGCAGAGAGCAAACCATCGTCGAAACTGTATTTTAGTTTGGTGCTTTTCTGCTTCATTTAACGACGTATACAGATGGGCATTAGATAGTCTGTCTCCCATATTCTTGCATTTTAGAATTCACTTTTCCTCGTTTTGTTCTATCTGTCATGTACAGAACTGTTTCCACAGAAACAAAGCAAACAGCAGTAAACACAGCAGAGGCTGCAAGGAGGCTCCAGTTAGGAGAGGCACAACGCTCGGAGCAATTGACAGAAGAAAGGCTTTGCTGTTGCTTGCTTGCTCGCTTACTCTTTTGTTTTATTACTCAACACAACAGAAGCTATAGAAAACAAAAGGAATATCCCTCCACAAAAATAAAGAAATAAATGAAAATCCATGCATTTATTTGAGCATAGCAGTGATACTTGAAGCTTTGATATTCCCCTACAAACCATGCTCTCAAGTGTGTTTGCAAATTTACTTCTAACCAGCAAGAGCCTGGCGTGTGGACCTGAGCAAAGGTGTCCCGGCAATCTCTGTGGTCCCCGTGTGTGTGCTCAGTCTCACATCTGGCCCCTAGGCCGAACCGCAAGTCCGCACGCAGTGCGATGGCATTTTAAAAAGGTGCTCTGACCACTTTGTGCTTTTGAGCCTGGCCTGCATCCTATTATCAGCAGCACCTGAGACCAAGGAATCAATCCATTTGAATCGAAATTATTCCTTCGGACAACAACTGAGGAAGGAGACAGAGCCATCTGGCAAGCAAATGAGTCCTAAGTACACACACCAGGAATGTTTATACTTTGTTCTAGATAAATGTGGCGTGTATTTTGATAGTATATCACCATGGCCAGCTTTTATAATGTGAACAGGTTTTGTGTGTGAGAGAGAGCGTGAGAGAAAGGAAAAGGTGCGAGGGAAAAGTAGGTATAAATGGATTTGGGACTTTAATGTTAGAGCTTTGCACTTTCAAACCAATCTATTCCAAGAGGAAATAAGAAAATACAAATAGATGGTTTTTACAAAGATTTCCATGATATATATGGTTTGTATATATACCCATGACACTCCTCATGGACGTATCAATTCTGAGCGAGTTGATTTAATATTATCTAGAGATAAGCTGAAATCTCTCTGAGCCCCCACATGCCTCTTTATTTTGGTGGCAGTAATTTAATCAGGATTTCCCATAAGCTTCCCATTCTTTACAAACGCCTTGCTGGATTTATTTTATTTTATTTTATTTTATTTTATTTTATTTTATTTTATTTTATTTTATTTTATTTTATTTTATTTTATTTTATTTTATTTTATTTTATTTTATTTTATTTTTTTATTTTTTAATTATGGTAGCATATAATATTTACAAGGCCATCATTTTCTAAGCTTTATGCATAAGATAGAAAAAGAAAACACTGATGCAAAATTGATTTTAGTTTCCCAAATTTACTAAGTTACTGCTTCATTTTACCCATTAAAGCAGTCCAGCGCACTTTTCCTCTTTTTCTTCTAAGACGACTATTTTTATATAAAGACTTTTGAAAAGTTTGTGTTAAAACCGAGCCATACAGAGGTACACTATATGATTGCTTAGTGTATACAACTTTTGCTTAAAAAAATTCTGAGGCTCCTGGTATGTATTCTTGTGAGGGGTTTTTTATTTTTTTTTAAGGCACTCTATCTCAGAGGTAGCATGTGTATCAGGGGAGGCAGGGATTGCTATGGTAAGTACCCCCGCTTCAAATAATAGGATTTGGGAATTATTTTCAGTCCAAAACATAAGGGAAAAAAATGTCTAAAAGTGACCTTGTCGTCTGAATTAACTTCCATGAGATTCCACTTTAAAATGATATGCCCAGTATTATCATTTTACTGCCAAAAACTGGGAACACTTCCAAATTTTGACTTACAAATTATTGTACTTCCAACTGAAAAAAAAAGCGGGGGGGGGGGGGAGAAGCTTTTTGAAGTACTTCTTTTTGTTGAATACTGTAATAGATGGCTCTGCAAAATCCTGCGTAAATGGCCCAGACCGCAAGTTCGAGCTGCCCCCAAGGCAGCCTTATCTTACACGCAGGCTTTTAGAAGATTTCTGTTTTGTTCTTGGATGTGCAGAGTTTATGCGTTTCGTCGGAGGACGCCTAGCTCCTTGCCGGGCTCCGCACCCCCGTGTCAATAGCACTCAGGTTCACAAGGGGAGTTAGTTAGCCGCGGGATTTGCGCTGCGCCGGAGAGCGGAGATTATCTCTGCAGCGCGGGCGTGTGGAGGGACGGGGGGGAGCGCATTGTGCGCCTCTCTCAAGTAAAGACTGCGGGGAAAAAAACGAAGAGGGCATAACTTTTTAAGATACAATAGCATTCCTAAGTCAATACAGCGTGCTGGAATTTAGTGGAACATTTTATTATCCAGCGATCGTTTTTCTTTACAACTTGTAAAGAAGATGTTGCTCTTCTTGCAGGCATTCATCAGCAGTAGGGTAGGATTCCCGTCAGCGCCACAAACTGTTTCGCTAAGTGGACTTGATGCTGTCTCCAGCGAATAGATTTAGAAAATATCCTTCCTGCCCGACACACCGTCCCGCAGGGATGACCTGCCGGGACGCGATGCACTCGAGCGCACGCGGGCGGGCTGGTGTGCTGCTGCTCTGCGCCTGCCTCCGCTGCCACTGCTTCCGAAACGGCCTTTCTGCCTCCTGCTCGCAACGGGAAGCAAAAAGTACCATCTGGACACTGCACGCTCAAGAAGTCAAAGATCCCCACGTTATATTATGCCCAAAAGGACATTTCCTTGTCAGTTAAGCCGCTACATACTTTAGCCCGTCGCTGATAACTAGCAAAATTACAGTATGGTAATTTTAATTGGAAGCTTCCCGTTTCCGTCCTCCAGGTTTTTCTCCCTTATTCCCCGTGGCAACCTCCTTTGTAGCTGCTCCTCCACGCCGGTGCCCATAGCAACCCCGCGTGGCCGGCGTCCGACCGGCATCCCGCCTCGGGACCGGCGCTGCGCTCGGGCCAGCGTCGGGCCAGCACGGCATGGGCTGTTCCTAATTCCCTAATTCTGCCACTTCTTTCTCACCTGGAGTCTGGCAAACCTCTCTGGCTATTAAGGTTGGAGGATGTGAGCGGCGGTCCCGCCGGCTCCGCTGCGTGTTGGGAAGAGGATGGTCTGGGCCGGGGAAGGAGGCGGGATGAGGTTAGATGGAGAAGGTGAAGCCTCCTTGTCTGAATTGTCCTATTGAGGGCGATTTAGGCACTGTCGTTTGCAGGGCTGTAGCGAGGGGCTGCTGCGCTCCCTGCGGAGGTGAGAGCACATCAGGAGCGCGGGCTGGCACAGGGACGCGTCGCTTTTAGAGGACAAGCAACAGCGTGAGGTCGGGAGAGTGGAAAGCGGAAAAGGAAGCAAATGCGTGCGGCCTCCACATTCGTTTTAAATACACATAGGGACGTTTCCTTTTTTGCTTCTGGGTATTTGCCTGCTTGTTGTCTGAGTGCTCCGAGTGTTTTCCCTTCGAATGAGGTGACTCACAAATGTAAAAAATGTGGCTTATAAAGCTGAGAAAGGGTCAAAGCCAAACTGAGAGGCACCTGCAGTTCTCCTTGGGGGATGCTCAGATATACTCTTTGAACTTGGAAACAAATTCTGTGCATGAGCTCCTCCAAGCAGAATAAATCTGGCTATGGAGTTTGGTCTACAAACAGTACCCAGGCCTCTCTTCAAAGAGAAGCTGTCTCTACATCATTAGTGCCAGATTGTATATTTTCCAAGTTGTAATTCTCAGATGTTGGACCTACCATGCAATTGTCCAGTTTCACAGATTTTTAGCTTAGATATGACATAGTCCAACCTCAGAAGTTAATTGGAGCAAAACCTGTTGGGCTTTGATAGTAATTTTAGTGAATGGATAAACATGTTTTAAGAGGTTGCCAGCACTTGCCACATTAAAAATTTATCTTTAAGTATACCAAAAATAAAAAATGTGAAAACAGGCATCATTATCGTTTCAGTCTAAAAGTGGGGCAAGAGCTGTGAGGGAGAGAATGACACTGAAAAAAGAGAACGACATGAAATGTATGTGGCCTACAGGTGGGATGCAAAGCAATCTTTCTGGATTTTCACAGCCTTCTCTCGGGGGGCTTTCTTCCTCAAAAAAAAAAAAAAATCAGATAAAAAGAAAAAAATAGACAAAGTCAAAATTCATCTGCCTGGTGTGCAGCTAAATTTATGAAAATGAGTTATTTGTAGTTATAGATTTATAGTTTTAGAATTTATCTAGTTTTAGTTGACAGGTGCTTTAGCTGAGAAAAACCCACACAGAGGCGTGGAAACTCCGCAGGGTCTTTTTGCTCTTGAAGGAGCTCTCGTCCGTGTCCGTGCAGAGAAAGCTGCTGTGCAGGTCCCTGGGATCCCCGCGGCTGCAGAGCTCGGGCAGGTTGCTCCCGCATCCTTCACGTTTCTTCTGCACACCAGCTCACAGCTTGCACGAGTGTTGGGGGTCCCAAGGGGCAGCAGTGACAGCAGAACAACCTGGGTCCCCTTCCCAGGAAACAGTGGCCTCCCCATGTGGTGGCCCGGGAAGCAGCAGCTGGAGCAGAGCTGGCTCCCCGTAACCCCCTTCTCTGCTCCCAGGTGAAGCCAGTTTTCAATTCCAGTAGCTGAAACTCCTACTTTGGGGCCAAATCTCTAGAGGAACGTGTCCATACTGGGGTTGTGCGCAGCGGGACGGTGCCAGGTGCTCCACAGCCATCGCTCCTGGCCTGGGGCACCAGCGTTGGCTCCCAGCCCTGCCTTCCAGCACCCACCAGCCCAAACGCAGGAGACACTTTATCACCGGTGATATTTTCCCGACAAGCCTACAAAAGGCATTTTTGATTTTTTTTTTTTTTAACAATGCCTTGCTATCTATGTTTATTTTAGCCTAGTCGCAGTCCTGTTGCAACTTTTTTTATCAGACCTTGAAAGCTGAGTAGAAAAGTAGATTACTGCTTTTTTCCTTCCACTTTTGGAAAGCTGGAATCCAATCTAACTCAAAACATAAAATATACTTTTGTCACGACAAGATTGCAGAAAGGTTAGTAGCAATACGCATTTCATAGCATATTTTCTGCAAAGGGAGAGTTCACACTATAGCTATTCAAACTGTATAGTGTGTGAATTCAGGACAAAAATAAATTTACTTTCTATTTTTCTGTTCATCAGAGATGGACACTAAACACAAAGTTCAGCTTCAGATAAAAATTTCCCCAAGTCTGAATCTTGCATTTTGGTTTGGTTCTTTTATAGCTCATGGGGCTAAAACTCACAATAATTGAAAAATCCAGGTTTCATTACTTGTGAAAAGTTTAAATGGGCATATATTTTGTTGGGATGGGAAACTCCCACGCTATAATACTCATAACAGTACTTGCTACATTTTTCTAGGCAGTATATTTACGAGAACCTTTTAGTAATTAGTTTAGCTAACTTAGTATAGAGTAGGCTACAAAAATGTGAAACCAGTTCTAAGACCTCTATTGAATAACGCTGTTTTGGAAATGTACGTACCAGTCTTCTGTCTGTCCTGCAATTTTGATTTAAAGGAGAACTAAATCCTCAGAATTGTATAGACTGGTGATGGCACACACATTGTTCGTGGGATGCTTGTATTTCTGCTATGCTTTTCAGCAGAATTTTATCCGTATTTGCATGGGAAAAAAAGGTAAAAAAGTTAGGTTATTCAAAATGTTGTTGTATCTTTTTTTGTTGCCAATACTGGTGTTCTTTTTAGCATGCAGATTTTCTAAGGAGGACAGTACTGGAAAAAACAGAGAGAGGAGCTGAATGCAGGCAGACATCTCACTTAAGCAAACAGGGATTATTTTATCAGGGCGGCAAGCACGGGTCTCAGCACACCAGCCACAACAAAATTTATAGTCGGATGGAAAGAGGAAGGGAGGTTTGGGTTTGAAGGAAGAAGAGGTAGCTCTGTTGGTGCTGATGGAGAGGTGTACCTGACGTCTGAGGACGTGCTGCAGGGAGCACAAAAGTGGTTTCTGTAAAGCATGGTGAGCCAAAGGCTTGTCCTGTGTATCAGAGGAGAAAGGAGTAGATCTCGTGGTGAAAGAGGGCGGAAATTTTCCTTGCAGGTGGAGACAAATGTTTTACTTTTCACACAGTAGAAAGGAGAACACAGCGGAGATGTGCAAAGACGGGCATTATATGGCCGGGGCAACGGACTGGAAACCTTTTCTTGGAAGCAGCATTTGGAATAGACACACGTACTGTAAGGATTTTGCAATTAACATAAAAGTGGGATTTCAGCTGTGTGGATGGATAGGAAAGGCTGTGAAAGGGTAGAAGGGCAGAAGCAGTTTTAAGTGAGATTTGAAGGGAGATTAAGAGCTGTTTTATCCATGCTGCACTTGAACTGGTGGCTGGACATCAGAGATGAGAGACTAGGTGAGGTTTAGCACGGAGCCAAGCGACGCATTCAGTTTAATTAGTATATGATTCCTATGTCCCAATGCAATCTTTCCCTGGTCAGAAAAGAGAAAGAAGCTGTGTTTTCATCAGAGGTCCTGCTTTAGAGACAGTGTTGAAAAGGCATCTGGGAGCACATGGGGTAAGAGGAAGAGTTGAGAAATAGCAGTAAAATCTTTCTAGAAGTGGAAAGTGCGGTCTGGAACCAACTAGAAAGGGAAATGGAAGGAACAAAGGGGAAAACTGCAAATCATAAAGCGTAAATCATAAAGGGTGATACCTTTAGTGGACAGGGAGTAAAGACAGGACTGGATTATAGGTCAAGAAGATGGTCCTGAATACTCCTCCAAGGCAAACTATTTGTTGCTTTTGGTAGCCTCTTTTCTCCTCTCATTCTGCAGCACCTTTCCTTTCTTCCTCTGCTTCCACAAAGAAAAGATAGGATTTTAAATTCTACCCATGTTTAGGAATCCTCAGAGTGGGAAACGTGTTGTTTGTACTTGCACATTTATTTGTTATTTTTATGGCACCACACGCAGTTCTTATTAACTAACTAACTATTATTGTCAATAATTAGTTGATCTCTGTCTTTAACTGTTTAGTGGACAAATACATAAAATGTAGATGCTACCTCAGTCCCATTGTTTGAACAGTGCAACTTTCTTTTCAACATTTTTTTTCCTGGTTCTTTTATACACTCATCTGTCTTTCACTGTGCTGCTGCAGGAAACATTTGTACAATAGCATTTTGTCTATTGGGAGGAGAAGAAAATTCAGTTTCTCTCACTCTTTGAACTTCCAGTAAGCAAAAAAAATATATACATACTGCCAAGAAAATATACATATGGAATATGACTCTTGCCCTATAACAGGAAGTGAAAACTAAAATAAAAATATCTGCAAAGACTATTGAGAAAGGAACAGTACTTTCTTTCAAAGGCAGTTCTGGTGTCCCCTTACCAAAGGAAAAAAAATCAATTGAGAATATTAAGAGAAAAGGGAAGGTGGTGCAAGTGATAATAAATTACTCAAATTCAACATAGTAACAAATGATTTCACAGAGTAGCACTTAAAAAAAAGAATGAAAGAATAAAGAACTCTAATGCAGGCAGCTATATTTTGGGAACAGTGATGTCTCGAACAAATAGCTCCTTTTCCTAGTAGAATGAACGAATACAGCTTTGCAGGGTCATATGAGCTTGCTGACTTTCAAAAAGCCTCTACTTCTATAGCTGAAGTCAGTCTGGGACAAGGAAAGGGAAGGTAAGTATCAGACTATAAAGCCCACGTTGCTGGAGGTCTTTATGAGAAAAAAGGTTAGAGGAAGTGTTTTTCAGGTGAGCTGGAAAATAATCCAATGATTCTGTGCAGTGTGGACCAATCTCTCTTACTGCTGTACAGTCCTAGGATGTGACGGTGCACAAGAGTTAACAGTTAAAATATAAGGTCAGACATGTAGATGATCAAATGAATATCACTATAGCACCCCTCAGTGCTTATAGCTGGTTGCAATATCAGAGATGCCAGTGTGTGCTTTGCAAAACTTCAGTACAGGCTTGAATAATATGTGTATTAAAAAGCCATACTCACTTGCCCCAAATGTAACGATGTAAAATTCCTTCAGAACCAGATGCAGGAAATCAAAATACAAAACTTCTCGGGATGAATGAAGTAATTATAAGTAGATAAAGCAGGACTTAAAATCATCTCCTTTTACGATTTAAACGTGAGTTCCTTCTCTTGTTATAGTCTAGTCTGAATCAGCCCATCAAGTCTAACTACAGGTCTACTAATAAAAACGTTAGACAATAGGTCTACCATTTCTTGAGGGAGAAACTGCCGCACTGAAGGTTTAAAATATAGACCACATTTTCTAGATGTTTTTGAAAAGGGAAAGAACAGATAAAAAGAAAAGTCTCTGTAAGACAAATAGTGTTTGAAATGATATAAGGGTGGCCTCTGTGCCTTGTTGTTCTATTCTTTCTTGCCCAACACCAAAATATTAGCAGTCTAAGAATATTTTTAATTACTATTAAATCATGTTACTTACCAGAGTGTGCGTCTTACAAAACTGTTAAATCTGGAGCAAGAGGCTCAAAAACTGACCATACAGTCACTTTGATAGATACGTTGTTTTCAGACAAATGGCCAAGTCAGTTCAAAAATAATCATGTTGTAAGAATGATGGCTTTTATACATAAGGTGACCTTATACATAGGTCAGGTTAAATGAGCTTTCATGGAGGTTCTTGATCAGCATGCTGACAGTTCTCTAGAATGTGGCCAACTCAAGTGCACTGGGAACAGTTACAAAATAATTGCAATGGAACATACCAACAGTCACTGACAACTTTTCACTGTAACTGCTCAAATACATGACAGTTCTGTAGAGAAAATGAGGGGAAAAAGTTGAAAATTGTCAAGGCATAAAGAGAGGTATCTCTGTGCATTCCAGTCTACCACCTTTTCCCTTTTCCTCCTCTTTGATAAACACTTTTTGGCTTCAAATGAATTTGAAGGGAAGATACGCTGGACTGTGTGTTGCCTTTTTCTGTCTTTTGAGTTAAAACATGGGGAGAGGCAAGTACAATTAGTAGTGCTACAGGGAGTGAATATCACCCTAAAAAAACAACATTTCCACAAAATCTATCCAACTATAAATGGCCCAGGCCTTACTCAAGAAATCATCTATTCAAAGTAGTGACCTACTAACCTCATTTTTCCAGAAAGACTATTAGGCAGTGATGGCAGGACAATCCGAGAGATTTGTAAAAATTATGATTCCTTTGGGCTTGGACATTAAGATTTCAAACTGAGAAGCAATAGAAAATCACCAGTAATTTAAGTGGGAGTTACCATTGCCAAATGAGTGGTGCACATTTAGACAGCTTTGCTAATGTTCAGCTTTTCCAGTTCATGACCACGCTCTGGAACTGCTTAAGGTGTGCTTTTATACAGGTTTGTCCTTCATCTGGATCCTACAATACTTTGTGCAGTCTACTGGCAGAGAAAATCTTCCCTCATTCTGCAAAGTTGAGATTATACACAGATTATTGGACATTTACTCTTGATACTGGAGAAAAATCTTCCTTTTACTGTAAGCCAAATATTGCAGTAATTGTTGCCTTACAAATGTTCATAATAATAATCATTATCAATCTGCTTTCTATGGCAATAAAACCCCTAAATTGAGCCAGGATCTCAATTACAGCAGTGCTAAACTCAGAAATGGTAGAGGCTTTCCCACCATTTTGAAGACAGCATGAGAGAATAAGTTAATCACACAGTCAGAGAGGCTAGAAACATATTAAAACATTTAGTCCATCTCTTTGCCATTCGTTTGTTCCTGTTGTACATCTTGTAGTATTCTGGCAGCCCTTCTCTGAAAAGCTCTAGTCTTAAAGGTGATCAGTTCCCTTGATTTTCTCTTAAGAGTCGGTGAGACTAACTGATAAGGAGGATCTCTGAGGTTGGGAGAATGACTCCTGCTGCAGCAGTGAGGGACTAGCAGCTCCTGATACATACAGAAATCTGAAGGATTTTTTTTTACATGATTTCTCATGTAAAGTCTCCATCTGAGGTGTCCTGGGCATATGTCAATTTATCTGTGCCTGTTTTAGAGGGGAAATATGTTTTCACTTCTTTATCTGTAATATTCACCTCCTTCCTCACTTTCCCTACATTTTTAAAATTATGTCTAATATAAGGATTTAACATTTATTATCAGTACCCTATTCCTGAAATGAGTGTCACTGCGCATTGGTCTGTAAAAGGCTCGGTTCAGCTTTTAACGAGGTTGGGAATATTCTTTATTTTGCCTCATGACGTGTTAGCTCCTTCGCTAATTCTGCCCTTAAAGAGAAATGTGCGCTCTCCGGCATCGCGTGGTGGGGGAGGAAGCTGTCCTCCTTATGTGAGAAAGCTGCCACGGCAGCTGAGATATCACTTAGCACTGGAGGCTCTCCAGGGCCCCAATGTGCCACACATATTTACGGTGTATTTTGCTATTAGTAAGACCATCGTTCATACATGGCACTGAATCTGAGGCTCAAGAATTTGAAAAAAAAGTCAGCTTCAGATGCTCTAAATGGAAGCATCGCTTGCTGTTGCTGAACACCAAGGCAGGAGGAGGAAATAGTTCTGCACTAGGAAGGGCTATTGATGTAGAGCCCTAAACCCAGAGGCAAATTCGCTTCCACCCCATCTGCTGTCTCAAATGGCAGCCCCTGGAAATGCCACTGTTTCCAAAGTAGGAGACATTAGCCATGTGTGTGAATCGTAGTCTTTGGTAAAAATTATTAAAACAAAAAAAAAAAAAAAAAAAAAAACAAACCAAAAAACCTTTGTTTGGCTTTCGTGATTTGCCAGAGGTAAAAAAGCTGGATGTGAATGTGTGTCACCAACAGATATGTTTCCTAATTTTGTTAGGGAAATATAACACATGGCTTTCTATAAGAAAGTCATTTAATTTCATTTATCTACTGCAAATAATAAGTCCAATTGACAAAGGAAAGGAGTAAGATTGGATTCGGGTCTGTTTTGTTATGTGCCTTGCAGCCCCATGTTGTGGTACTCTGATGGAAAAGCTGGAATATTCCAGGAGGGGGGTCAGAGTGAATAAGGGTGGGCGACAGATCCTGTTTCCAGGCTCTTGGAGCCAAGGGTGTGCTGGGAAAGCAAGTCCTTGGCCTGTGGTGCACACGTCTTCCACCAAAGGAGCATCCTTACCGTGTATGCCCTTCCTCCTCCTGCTCCTCTGAGGAAGCGCTTGCTGCTTCTCCCACTAGAAAATCACAGAAGAAAGAAAATTAAAATTATTAAGGACAGCACTAGGTACTACTTAGAAATCCAAACATCGGGGGGAGCATTAGCCCTCTCTTTCTTTGTCAAAACTTTCAGGGTCACGCTCATTTTCTGTTGTTGTTTTTCTCCTGGTAGGTTGGTAGGTTCAGAGAAACACAGCATGTCTTTAACGTATTTCTACTAATGTTGCCCAAACGTGCCTGCAGTGACAGTCTATTTTTTAAAAAATTTCTTTTACATTTTTTTTCTTTTTTTCCTTTTTTTTTTAATGACAAGGAGACATGTGCTGTTCGCAACTCGGCGTTTTGGCATAAACAGGATAGCCCTTTTAATATGGATTTTCTTCCATATGTGCTCGCTCCTTTTTTGCCAAACTTCCTTAGATGTGCACCAAATTCTAGAGCACTGAATACCAACTTTGCATAATTTGAACAAGAAAGCCTTGACGTGCTACTTTCCCGTTTAATTTACACAAAAAAAAAGGAGGAAAAAATTATGAGATACGTAGGACATAAGTAAGGGCAGAATGGAGCCCTTAATCTTAATTATGCATTCTGCAGTATTATAAATGACTAAAGATTACTTCCAATGTTTGGTATAATCTTACAGTGTGCAGATGTGGTTCTCTTTGGTACATGCCATCTTTACTGAACTCACAATTTCCATAATGCTGTCACATTCTGCATGGGAAGCAGATTTACAGATAGGTAATCCATGTAAGGTATTTTAAAGACAGCTTATTAAAGGATTGAGGCCTGCTGTTAAATTACATATGCTTTCAATTGCTACGAGGAGCAAACAGTATCAAGACGTACAATAATTTAGCTACAGCTGGAGAAAGGCCTATTTAAAGTTTTGATGACAGATCCTTTAAACTTTCCCTTTAAGTTCCTTTCTGCTCTGTATCTCCGCCGGCGTGGGACTGTATTTTCCTTTATACAATGTAATTTCACCAGCAGGTCCAATGGGTGCACGTTCGGGAGCAGCAAGGCGGCCGTGCCCTCATCGGTGGAGTTTAGGGGCTGGCTGCGGGCACGGGTCTTGGTGGCGGTATCTGCACGCCCAGCAGTAATGAGGAGGAGGAGGAGGAGGATGGAGGCGCCTGCACGGTTCAGCACACGGGCTGGTGCGCCGGGCCGCTCCATGGCGCTCCCCGTGCACGGCCGGCAGCTCCGCAGTCTCTCCTCGGTGCTGCTCTGGGGCGTCCCGCGGGGCGCCCGCCTGTCCCCAAAGGCGAGGCGCTCTGTCCCTCGGTGCTGGCGGCCCCGCTGCCCCCAGGAGGAACCAACGCAGATTTCCTCACAAAACACACAAGCTCCTTCCCCTCCTTTTAACCCAATGAAAAAGGCAGCGACCTTAGCTTTAGATTGACTCCTTAAATCTAAGGTCAGCTTTCGTGCCTATATTTTTTTCCCTCTAAATTAGCAGTATGAACCAGAATGCAGTGCCGATGTTTGGAGTGTGCTCCAGTGCTGGCCGATACAACGGCACGAATGGGCTGGGGTGCGTTGCGGAGCAGGAGCCGCGGGGGGAGCAGGAGGAAGAGGAGGAGGAGGAGGGTGCTCGGCTGGGCCAGCAGCATCCCTGTGCCCAGAGCGGAGGGCTGTGGCCTGTGTCCCGGGATGGGGTCGCGCGGCTCCGGCCGCAAGGCGCCTCGCGGGAGCTGCACGCTCCCTGTTCAGCGCTGCTTTTCCTACCGGGAACAAACTGACAGATGCAGCACAGGACATAATTCTGTAAAATGCACCTCTATGCTCGCGTGACGCCCAGCTGTGTTCATAGGTAACTTATATTTAAATGTACCAGATGATTGTGGGAAATGCTGTGAATCTCTGGAAATACAAAATGATTTAAAAAAAAAAAGAAAAAAAAAGCTAAGAGTTGAAAAAACAGCTTTTAAAAACTCTTTTTTATTTTTTCCCCCCGTGACATTACAAGTGCAACTTAATACGTCACAGATACAAGCAGCACTGAATCTAAATTTGGAAAAGAAAAATAATCTATCTGAACATCCTTCCACATAAATATGTTATGACTTTTTTTCATTTTTACTTTTTTGAGAAATGAAAGGTAGTATTTTTATTTTGAAATATTTATAGTGTAAATTATCCAAACGGTATTTCTATCCTATTCTAATAAATCTGTCTTTACACAAGTTCTAGAGGTTAATGGATAGATTTTGAATTACATTAGATTTTTATAATAAATGGATATGTAAGACAAGACCTTATTAAGTGGATTTTGTCTGTGAAATCTGTCTTCTTTAAATAAGCCAAAAATGCAAAATACAAACTTTGCTTCACCGTGAATTTTTAAACATATGTCACTATAAATATTAGTGAATTTTAATTACAGAAAATGACTTTCAGTAGCAAATTTTGGTGGCGTGACTGAAACTATGCATTTTATTGCAGTATATAAACTGTCATATTTATTTTCCTACATGTAATATACTTCTCATAAGGGAACAATGCTATTGATAGCTCTGAATATGAACCTTGAATTAATGAAATACAAATATTATCAAATATTGATACATCACCCTTAGCTGGCAAATGTAATAGCAACTCACAAATAATTAAACTAATGAAAAATTAAACTGAGGAATTAAAGCATAGTGCTTAAACAAAACAGCATATCACAGTAGAAAATATTTCTAATGCAATATAGGCTGCGCAGAAATCGTATTGCAGGGTCTCTGCTGTTATCTCGTGTTAATGTCTTTTTTGTTTATGGGAAAAATTGTTTAAGACAGCAAGAATCTTGGGTCTTCTCTTTTTTATGAAGGTCAAACTAAATTCAGAATTATAACTGAAAAATGAAATGTAAATACCTAGATCTTTGATAACAAAGTAATTAAAATGTATGGTTTTGCCTACTGTGTATAATAAGGGCTTATATTTGATCAACCATAAAAGTTATTTAATCATTTTAACCTTGGAATACTACCCCACAAAAAACTACTTAATGGAAGTTAGCTGAGAAGCATTAGAGTATCACAACATCAAGAAGGCTGAGCGAGAGGGCACTGAAAATTCAAGCACAGCTTATTTCTACCATAATACTATAGCAGGTTGCATGGCAACCAGTGGCTGTGGATTTTGAAGTTACTTTATCCTTATTCAATGAGCAAAGACTTAGCCTGTATTTATTTTGGTAATTTCTAGAATTAATCAGGTATTTAAGGCCCGCTGTAGCATAAACTTGCTGTGATTTTACAATCCACAAGTAAATGTCTGCAAGGGTGGTTCAAAGAACCTCTGGAAGAACAAGAGAACTGAATTGTTTCTTGTGATGTTGAGGATAGTAAGTAGGTATTAGACAAGTGTTCAGATCAGCCATCATTTTTGAGCAAAAGTTTGGACTGCAGGTGTATTCATATGATTTGAGTTGAGTGTTTTAGGTGGACTCTGGAATTTGAAAAAAAAATCTGGCTTCTTTCTTTTTAATGTTTCCATTAAAGAATATTATTAAGGTAACTTTAATATTTCCAGCTGATGAAAAGCTCAATCACATGCAGAAGTCCTGAGTGTGAGCAAGTCTGTACACTTGTGTGTGTGCATTTGAGAACATGGTAGCATACATTTGAGAACCTTTGAGAACATGGTATCATACAATCCTCAAATATAATAGTATTTAATAATAGTATTTAATTTTCATTAAACTACATAGGTGAGTCTTTCAGTATGCAGTTGATTAACAATGTCTAGGATTTGGCAAATTGTATGAAAATCCACACATCCTTCTGAAATTGGAGTAAACTGAGGATGCTCAGAATTGTAAAGGAACGCAATGCAGAGAGAAAAATATTTGCAATGAATGAGACGCAAAAATAGGGATTACAGTTTTTTTAAGTGCATTTTACTGGAGTATGTGAAAAACCTGCAAGATATGTTGAGGTTTGAGAAGCAGTATAGATTGTTGCAGTGAAAGATGATATCTTAATGCTTAAACATGCAGGGATACCATTATGATATTAGTGTTCTCAGTATATTTCATTTCCTAACTTTCTAACTTTTATTCCAAGCACATATTGAATGATACTTCCTCCTCCACACAGAGTGAAAGAGATCGTTGGCTCGAGGTAGACAGTCACACCCTTGACTCAATAGTGCACCCCAGCAGCCCAACTTTGAAGAACCTTTTGATGTATGATCATGATCGTAGTTGATTTACACGGCAGCTGTAGTTTTTCATTTCCAGAATTTGGCTTAAAAGAAGGCATACACCCCATCCATGTTTTCTTTTTCCTTGCCCTAGATGGAAAAGAGGAAATAACACTTATGCCATCATGAAATTAAAGATTGGAGATAAGATTTTTTTAAAAGCAATAAAGGACTTGGCAATCAGAGCTCTATTTCCAGGAGTGAAATTAGAGCCAGTCCAAAAAAAAAAAAAAAAAAAGAGAAAGAGCAAACCCAGAATGCACTTGAGGCTTGAGGCATGAGTGGGCACCTATTCATGAGCACGGCTGGCTCTGAGACAGCCTTACCTCCAAATCAGGCCACTAACATAAAATTGTGCAAGGGAAAATGTCTGGAGCACTTCATGTCTTTTCTGAGAGGAGCAAAATTCGGTTAAAATTAGAGCTGAGTTTAGTAGTGACTGTGCAACCATTTTTTTCCCTGATGCCTGGAAGTTATAGCATGCTTCCATCTAGCAAAAGGTCTGCCTGTGTGGCTGCTGCTTTTCAAGTGAAGTCCCAAACGTAAGAAAATGCCAACCATGTGTGATCTTCCCAATGAAATAATGTGGTCATTCTTTGCAATAAGGGTATAGTAAGTTTATTTAAAAATGCATAATTTATTCTTTCAAAATATATGCTCCCAGGCTAATACTTCTGGGAGCTGGGAATGTTGTTTAAAAATATTTTATAGCCTTAGTGATGACAGTTTAAAAGTTATTACAATCAAAATACTTTATGTCAACAATAAGCTACTGTAATTTAGGAAAAATGAAATGTTTTCCCATGAGCCACTTGTGTTTTCTTTTGAACGTCAAAGGAAGTAAAACTGTTCAACATTTCATGATTGAATTGCTGGTTCTGCTTGAATATTTGAAATTAGGTGACCTCATTATTGGTCAGTGTTTTTAAAATAAAAAGCTTACTACTAAAATCTGTTAGTAAGAGGAAAATCATCTGCAGTTCCATAGTATTTTTATTAACAGTGAAACTAACCAATAAATCTATACTCAGTAAGTAAGTCTGTGCTTTCTAGTTTTCTAGCTTCTCTACTATCTGAAAAGAAAGGTGACCTGTGCCATGGATTCCTCTTTATCTGTTTTTGGGGAGGTGCATTAAATAGTATCAGTCTGTGCAATCACACACAATGTAGATGCCACTTCTCAGCTGGACCATTACAATCTGTCCTTCCTCGGGTATAATATAAAATGCAGTAACTTAAATCTTCTGTACTCTTCCAGTACAAACAGAGGAAGGGAATCTGAGGACAGAAACTGCCCTAGGTGTTGGTGCAGAGGAGGCACCAACTTTGCATCTTCTGGTCTTCATCTACACGAGTGGTGGCGACGGCAGGGAGCTAATAAAACTAGTGAGGAAACCCCTACTGCACCTGACCTGCAGCACTGCTGTAGCTACATGGTAGAAGGTCTCTTGTGCGAGATGGGTTTTAAATAGTGCTGTGAATCAGCCATTGCTACTACTTTTTTAGTGTATTTATTTTAGGTTTGATGGTTACACAAGAGAATGAAGTTCCTGAAGTTCCTGGTCCCCTGTGTGCTACAGAGATAGGCAATGAAATTATAACTCTTAATAGAATACCTGTGTCTCAGTTGCCTGATGCAGAGAAAATTGCTCATTCAGTGATGCTCTGGGCCAAAAATTATTGGCCAAGTGAATTGCAAATTCTTATGAAGGAGGAATCCTACATTTCTCACAACCTATTTCAGTAACTGTGAAAAAGGAAGAATGTTAAATTGTCAAAATGGGACCAAAGCATATCTATTTTCCCTGAAACCCTACCCTAGAGATCCATGAAAATGGAGATGATTCTACACACTGAGAGTCTGCAAATAGAAGGCAGCCATGAGTAGACCTGTAGTTCCATTTTTCCATGCAAAGCGTAATGAAATAATTTGCACTTTTGTCAAACAGCCATAGATTTACAGATTCTACATATGGCATATAGGAAGATGTCACTTAAATATAAAGCTCCCTAATATGGAACAACTCTTTCCCGTTTGCCTTGTCTATTTTCTGAGCAGACCTCCACTACAACCCTTTGCATCACAGCCTCAGTGAATCTGCAAATCTTCACAAGTCTGGGCAGTACGGGCTATACAATTATGGTATTATGTTGAGAATCTGAAAACTAGAGAAAATAGAGATGAGAAATTTTACGGTATTTTAACTGAAAAATCAGGTATATTCCTAAATTTCAAGTATTTCAGCAGCCCAGCTACTAAGAGCTTCCATGCAAGCCTCCTCCTTGATCACATTCAAGTATTCAGTGAAAATCTGACCCAGTGTGATGTCGGTAAGATGACACAGATCATGCACTGAAGGGAATTGACCTAGTTCATTGGCTTCTATACCATAACCATTAGAACATTCCTTTATTATTATTTTATTTAGAATATGCAGGGGATATATTCTTCTGAGGAAGTAATGTGTGATCCACAAATTGCAATGTTAATCGTTAATAATTCTACTGGATAAGATTTACAGGCTGACTTTTCATTCATTTCATGTGTATATAGCTCCACTGAAAACAATTAAGCTACACAGAAGTAAATGGCAATGCTAGAGGGAGGGTTAGATTCTTTAAATGAAGAAGTAAATTGGCAATGGTTGCATACCGAGACACATCCCAGTCCCCAGGTCCTAATTGGATGGCACTTAAAAATAAAAGTGTGTGAAACTCCAGGTCTTCCAGTTTAAATATACTCCTAGTTTTGTACTGATATTTAGGACCACAGGTTGAGGGGTTTTTTTTTCCCTTTTTTCCCCACTGTGTGAAAGTATGATGCCCAAAGGGAAGCAGAATTAATTAAACTTTCTGATGAATATTGGACCACTACTGGCATTTGCCTGAGGATCAACAGGTAGGTTCTTCACTTTGTGAGGGAAAACATTATTGCAGAATGCTGCATTCCTTGTGCAGATCAAGTTGTGCTTTTAAAAAATAAAAGAAGTCAGCTGGTGGTCTTGCTTTTAATTATCGAGGCTGCGAGAATTCCAATGACATATTTGCCTCATTTGCTTAGAAGATATTCTTGTATTTATTAAATCATTTGAAGAACATCTGTAAGACTTTGATAAGATTTTCTTTCTCATCATGGGAAGCAGGCTGCATTTCAATACCAGGAAGTACTAACGTGATGGACTATGTCCTAGTCCACTTGTAGGAGAAGAGTAACATGCATAAATTCACCAGATTTCAGACATTCAGCAGAATTAAGAAAAAAAAAAATTGGTAACAGTCAGGTATAGGTAATAGTATAGGATTGGATTAAAGGAGCAGATCCCAATTATAATTGTTATTCAACCTTTCCTGTCTCTGATCGATCACAAGCTTGTGAGGCTTTGTCACCCTTAAAAATTAAAAACCCTAAATAGCCTTCAGAAGAAGCAGAGTCCAGTTTAGATGCAAAGGAAGGAGTCGAGGACTGCTAACAGCACAAGTGCAACTGTTGTTTTTTTTTTTTAAGCTGGGTGCTGTAGTGCTGATGCCTTTCTGTGCTGCTTGTGGCTCAAATAGAAACAGTCGGTGCACTTTAGAGCCGTCAAAATTAATTTCAAAACAACTTGAAGTTTCATCATTGAAGCTTTTTACTGCTTTTGATTACTGTGAATACCATTGTAGTACATCACGAGGAGGGCACAGGTCCACTACCCCAAGCTAAGTTTTTAACCTGTAAAGCGACTTTGGTTTAAAACACGATGTGCTCAAGAACCTGGTTGTTCTCACAGTCTGCAAAAGGGACAGAGTGAATACGTGTCACCTTCGGTGTACCATAGAGGTCTACCATGGGAAAAGGCTAAAGTAGAATTTCTCATTAATTTTTACATGAGGTCATTACCCTGGAAATCCAGGGTAAATCTCACTTTAAAGGGTCTGAATCATGTGCGACATCAGATTCTACTGGAAAAGGTGCACAGGCATAATAATTTATGGCAGGGATTTATTTATTCAAAAATGTGTGAGTGTGTGTAAAGTTCTATATGCACATGTATATGCATACATATATGCTATGTCTATGTGTGCCTGTGTGTATATTTATTTTGTCTGTGTGTGTACACCAAAACTTATTTAGTTATCTGTAAATATGCACTTGCAGGTATAACTACTTGAATACATTTCTTCAGTCCTTCTCACCTCATACACCATATTAAATTAAAGATTAATATAAATATTGATGAGATAAGTAGGTTGCTGCTGAGTCTACAAAAATACCATAGGAATTAGTGGCCCAGGGTAGATTAGAGGTCTTTTCAGTCTTCTCTCCTTCTAATGTTTCCTCATGTTTTAGAGAGAACTTTAAGAAACTTTACTGTGGATTACTAAGTAAGTACTTTAATTCCTTCCTAATTTTAGTCATGTCTCTTTTGCATTTTTACAAAACATACATTTTTATTTATATATATATATATGATAGTGAGTGTATTTATTATCCAAATTTTCATTTTATCTTTTAAAAACGTTAACACATTTACTGTAAAGGAGCTAATATAGTACTAATTTTTAAACCCTTTATTATCCTTTTCAGATTATTTGATTGACATCTAATTGGTTCAGCAGTTAAATATTACTAGTCCAAGAGCTGAAACGCTATCACTCAAAAGGGGAAGAGGTCACAGAAATGATATATCTCTAAAGGGCACACTAGAAAGCCGGCAAGTAAAACACTGCAGTCAATACAAAGGAAAGGGAAAAAAGTCGATGCATTACTGTTAGACCAGAGATAATGCTAGATAGCCTGTGTCCACGGCACGAGGATATCCCGTGAGGTGGTGCCGCATCCCTGGGCAGTTCATGGAATGTCGGTGTCTACTCGAGTGTTTACTGGTTTGTGTCTCTGACGTTTAAATCAGCCACGTCCAGCCCACATTATCATTGCTGGGTTTTTTGTTTGTCTGTCCAGCCTCCTGGTTCTCCCTGTATCCCACGCTCTTCCTGAGGGC
>PTEX01000003.1:656837-689337 GCA_003342815.1 Eudromia elegans | reverse complement strand
GCCCACAGGTGGGATTTTGTGTCATATTTTGAGCCCACCACACTGCGGCTCCCGTGTCCTAGCAAGAACCCGCAGCGGGATCAGCCTGTCTCTCCATGCAGAGATAAAGTACTCCAGGCTGGTGCCATCGCGGAGAGGCAGGGGGGATTTAAAGCAGACCTTGCTAGGGCACTAGGCCACCAATTCTCCTTATTTTGCCAGTTTTGCCTCTCTCCATAGCAGAGGGTGATGCCCTCCTCATTTCGTGCAGTGTAGTACTATTGATGAACAAGTCTAATTTCATTCTAATGATGGCCACAGCTGTGAAGTATGCCTGGTTTCCTTGCTAACGGACAGGTAGTTTTGTTGTATCTACAAAATTTATGGAGGATATTACACCAGTAAATGTGAGCTCTAAGATTTCACATCAATGGCTTCTGAAAACATTACAGTAAATGCCAGAACAAATTCAAGTGGTGTGTGTTGGTAGGTTAAATCTGAGCTATATGTGTAGCCTTATGTATATTTTTATATCATATATCTATATATAATGCTTTAGGATTTTAGCTTAGCCATTATTTTAATGCTGCTGGATTTTTTTTTTCTGAGAGTAGGAGAAATATATCAAAGTCGTAAGACTAAAATGTTTCCCACATATTGATATATATTTACAATATTCCATTTATTAGTATTTTTGAATTATGAAAAACTACAATCTTTTTATTTGTATTTCATTAAATGTTGCATAATATTGATTAAGGAATTAAAATTGAGACCTTGCAGAGCAGCTTAATGCAGGGTGTTGAGACTGTGACATCATGAAAACTGCACCTTCAGGATATAATATTGTCAAACTCTATTTCAGGATCTTTTCTTCTTTCTAAAATGTCAAATTTTAAAGATATGGTGTCTTCAGAGGAATCAGAACATTTTATGTTGCCATGGGATGAATTTGCTCTACTTCCTATTAAGATAAAATACATTCCTTATGCTTTAGAATAAAATTTAAAATTATATTAATATTTATTCATATCAAAAATAGTAAACCTCCTTATCTCTCTCTGCTATTAAACAAATTGTCAGCATGATGACATCATAATTCAGAGGATACATTAAAAATAACACAATTTGATACTTTATGTAGAACAATAACACAGAGCGTACTACACCCCGTGTGACTGTCTATTTTAAACTGCAAATGAAAACAGTTAATTTGCCGCTCCACTGTTGCAAAGCTACCATTCTCAGAGACCAAAAATACACTCATATTATAATGCATCTTTGCAAAATTACTTTTTCTGCCCCCAAATTTAGGGACCTATATATCTTTCTTGAAAAGAGTAGACTCAACCATAGCATGACATCAATTATATACCTCCCCGTTCTTTACTTTGAATTTTAGAAAATGTGTGTCGAGGCAGGTTTTCATTATTTATTTATTTACTTATTATCCTTTTGTTTTTAATTTGTTTTATCTGTGTTTTTCTTGCCTGAAGTTTTAATTTTGATTCTCTCTGCCGGACACAGTCTGCCATCATTCTTGCATGGGCACATATGATCCAGTGGGTATTTATGCAAGTTTGCATAGAAGCAGCAGACTATAATGATTCCCACATCTCTACTGCATTTGAGCCTCACATACATATAACAAAGCTTTTCCAAAGATTAATGTCAGCTGTGGAGGTGGGTAGAAAACAAGCAGAGCAAACCCATAGTGATTGAAAACAATTCACTAATTTACTTTTTCTGTCCAACATCTTTCTCTTGCTTTAGCAATAGGTAGATTTTCCTAGCACTTTCTAATCAATGATCCCCTGCAGTGATCCATACGATTTGGGAGAAATTAAGCATTTAATGCTCTGTGATGTCCAAAATGGATGCATTTATGATGCTATGCATGATGAAAAATTAGATGCTGTAATGCCTGACATGCAACTGCAATTGGATCATACTGGGAATCTCAGCAGAAAATTGAGGAAGGGGCGAGGACTTTATGCTTTTTTGTTTGGGCTGTGTAGAACCCCTTCATGTGATTCTCAAGGGCAGGACTCAAGCATTCAACTGCACAAATGTGCTCACTAGTATGACTAGTGTCTGCCCTGCATACTTCATTGCTACCTATCTTCTGCCAAGTAAGAAAAAGCTTCACCACACGAAGTCCCCGCGCCGTGCAGAAGTCAGGCAGGTCCTGGTACTGCAGGTGCTGCCGGGGGCCCCTCTGGGACCATGCGGAGGCCACCAGGAGAAAACATGTCTCGGCCACCAAGCAGGGCTGATGCCCTTCAGTACATGATGGGCTCTCCTGATCAACCAGGAATGCTGGACAGTGCTATGCAGTGTGCAAGCCAGTGGAAGCCAGTGGACGTAGCTCAGTCATGTTATTGAACATAGATTTTCCTTTCTTTTTGTTTTCTTCTTTGTTTTTTTATATAGTAGAATTTGTGATAGGAAAGACTTGCTCACTTCCAGCTTTTACATATGCATGTGAGGGACATTGAGGATGTAACCACGGTTCATTCCCAATGCCTGAACTTGCAGCCCTTACTCACACGCTGACATTTTGAGTCAGTGAGAACTGTGACTGAAGGGGAAAAAAAGGAAAGCAGGATCTGTCCTGGGCAGATAAATTAATTCAAAGTAAAACAAGGCAACTTTTATTTACAATCTAGATATTAAGAAGGGGTCTAGTAATTGTAAAAATAATTCAAATGCTTTAATGCATGCACATAAATCATTCAAAAGTGTTAGTTAATGCTTTTTAAATTAAAAACATAAAGATCTGTGAACAAGATGAATTCTTAGTACTGAAGAAGAGAGTATCATGAAGCCCAGTCAGTCTGAATCCAGGTTGATGATTACTATTGGAAAGAATCATAATCAGATGTGGTGCTAAAATGATGACAGTGCTGAATAAGACAGCAAACGTGACAAGCTGTAGGAATGGGACCCTCATGGAACGCTCTGCTTGTTTGATTTTGTTCCTAGTCTCCTAGGTTTGTGGCAGAACTGGTTCTGACTTGGCTATTTTAAAATATCTGTGTTAGGAATAAAAGTCAGAAATAGTGAAAAAAAGGCAACTTTGTACATAATTTTTGTACATATTTTTTATTATTTTTAATAGTAAAGATTATTTTTCTGTATATCAACTTCTGTCATGAATTTGCAGTCATTCAAACATTTCTTGTACCTAATACTGTGCAAAGATGTAATTACAAAGAAGTAGAACAATAACTACTTCTGTTTTATTTCAATGCAACAAAAAGCTGAGATTTTGCCATAGAAGAGAAGTCTTGCTTGAAAACAAACTGCAATCTTAGACTCCATAAGGAATGATGAAGTGTGGTATGTGTCTGGGCTTGTACACTTGATTTATTATCAATGCTGTCCTGTGAGGGCAGGTTTATCATAACTCACTGCTTCACTTTTCATGAGTTACAGTCATGCTTTCCTTCATGGACAGTACAAATAGTATAATATCTCTCCTTTTTTTTCCTTTTATACATACACTGAAACGTTCACAGCATAAGCCTGTACTTCTTATTCCCGTAAAAATTAAGTAAAGATGCAGTGCATGTAAATGCATGTGCACATTAAAAAAATATAAATACAAAGAACAGGCCTTTCCCCATATAGCACAGAGTTTAATGCCAGCATTACCTATTAAAATCAGTACATTAGGCTTATGGTAGATGCATGTGTGTTAGTTTAGCATAATACTGCTAAAATTGCCAATCTAAAGTCCAGTTGCTGTAGCTATTAAAAAAGCAAATGCTCTTTCCCCTTCATTTATAGCATTATTTGGTCAGTGTGCAATGTGATTAGGATGATATTCCATCATACTGGACTTTCATTAATCAACAGATAACTCCCTCAGTTGAACAAATTCAGTTTCTCTCGCTTCTGAGGGCTAAGAAGCCAAAGTATTAATCCTACCAGTCGAGGAGGTCTAGTCAGCAAAACAGGCTGCAGGCCCCTGAGATGCGGTTGTTTCTGACTCCCCGCCTGCGGGGCCACCTCTTTGCCTTGTGCATCCTTTGTGCACTTGTGCAGTGTGGTGTAGGATGCTCTCAGGGGGATCACTTTGCTGCCCAGCCCTGTGGGCTTCATCTGGCTGAGTCGTGGGCACCAGACTGTTAACACATCTACGTGTAAGGATGCACAAAGGCAGCTGGAGCGAGGCGGCGGCAGGAACCCCCTGAAGGGCACCGAGCTGCCCCAAAACAGGGACGGCTTTTCTACCTAGCACCAGTCTGCAGTTTTCAGGGGACACCGTCAGGTCCAGGGTTACAGCCATCCATGAGATTCCCTAAGTTAGCCAGAGTTTTCCTTGACTCCAGTTTGGTGGTGGAAACCTTCACTGTGCTATGAGTCCTTCAATCCCACTCTGCAACTGTTGTATTTCCTCTAACAGAGCTCTCTTTAAGACTTTCTTGAATGAAGGAGACCACAGTGAAAAGTCATCATTCTTGCCAGTGGGCACAGGGTATGACATCTGATGACTGCCAAAAAAAGACACTTCTTTTTCCAAAGTGGAACAGGTGGCGGTAGCTTCCTGGAGCATCCTGCTGGCGTTCTTCATCTCGTAGCACTGACAGCAGAGCTGGAAGCTAACAGGTTCACAGTTGCCTAATGTCATCATGCTGAAGACAATTTTAGAAAAGTTATGTAATTGATTAACTGGCTAGATAGACTTTTTTTCTTTTTTTTCCCCCTCCAATTCAGTGGGTATTTTTACACCAACACAGCTAATAGCAGTAAAAGAGGTTTACAAAGTGCTGCAATTGAAGTTTCTAGCAGATTTTACCAGTATAACTTCCAAGAGCTTGCATGGCATCCCACAATCCTGCTAAGTTACATAAAATGTATAGGAGAGTGTCTACAACAATAAGATTACTAAATCTAACAGAATAATAATTGGTGTTTTTCTGACTAATATTTTCTGTGTAACTTTTGTTCCTATGTCTACCTCAACCTGTTCCATCTAATCACCTCCATGCTAAACCTCATAGTGCCATATGAAGAGCCAGCAAAGAAAAATGTGCTGTCATCTCCTCAGAATGGTAACTGTACTGAGCTCTATGGCCCAGATTCCCCCTGATTTTAGACATATATCTGAGGGACCAAAATTGGGATCACTGTCAGCCAGACTCTGCCTATAATCCCTGTGCAGAGAAAGGCATTTTGAGAGAGTGATTCAACTTACCTGAGATGTAAGAAGAGGAAACCCAGGACAGCAGCCTTCCTTGTTTCAGAGCCATAGTTACATATCTGAGTGTTTAAAGGATTAACCCAGGACTGTGTTGTCTCTCAAAACTCATCTGACAGATGCAGTGATTTACTTAAGCTTAAATTATGGCTTAGTTTTGAATAAGCTGTTGAATAGCTTAAAACATATAAATTCTGGTAACGTTGATACATGGTAGGATACAAGTAGAAGAAATGACAACTGCTTTTCCCCTCAGTGGTGATGAGGGGAGATCCGTGAGGTGGAGGTCTCAGTGAGGGTGCTCTTCCTTTGGTATGTTTATGTTTTATTATGTTTGCCTAATGAAATGATTGCAATTTTTTTATTTCAGATGAGGGTCCTGCTGGAGTTATTCCTGTTCCTAAGTTTGAAAATCAGGGTACCGGAATATATTCTGCAGGGAATGGCATCATGTGGAACACTTAGGGCGTGAATGTGTTCAACTGGCCTTTTTTCAAGCAAAACTCTCCATGAATAGGGTAGATTTGAAGAATCTAGGGATTCCAGAAAGACACAGAACATGATTCATTAAGTTTAAAATGTATATATGCACTTATATAAGCATAATTAGGTTCTGGTGCAAATGCTATTTTCATTTTCTTAGGACTTTTGACCCTGCATGTTCTACCTGCAGTGGCTCCCATATTTGTTAGCTATCAACCCACTTCAAAGCTGATTTTCAAGGACTTTCATTGAGATTAGCTCAGGGAAATGAGTATTCAGTTCTGTAGGAGTATTTTTAATTTGAGGAGGTTTGATTTTGGTAGGGGTTGGGCTTGCATGACTGCTTTGTACCTCTCAAATGTCCTTAAAACATCTTGGGGATAGGCCCTTCAAAGAAAGAAAATAAATGTATGCAATATAAAAGTCACAGGGATATTTCTGACACAGTGTCATATGATTTTGCATTGCAAGATAGTATCTCTTGGAAAGGGATAGCTAAATGGAATGTTTTAAAAATATATATGGTGTAGTAGTTGCTGTCCTGACTGATAAGAACGTGTAGAAGGCTTTCTATTTTGTTTCACTTTCTTATATGTTTTAATAATTTAGCCTAGATAATATTTTTGTGCTGGTAGTGTCATTTCCCATCTTACTTGTCCTCTGCCCCCCAAAATACCTTTGAATCTAGTAAGGAAAACAAAGTACCCAATTCTGTCCTCTCTATTGCACAATTATTTACAAAAAGTGGAGTTTTGCCCAAGGAAGACTGCATGATCTGCCCAGTGATCTGGAAAATATAGAAAAACTATAATACAAACTAAATCATTCAAAAGTAATTTTTAAGGCTTTTTTTCCCCCCTTATCTTATTAATTCCAAAGAAAGCCTGGGTTATTTTAAAGGCCAGAAGTCATTCTGTATGCAGCCTAATGCACATATTTCATATTACTAATGTAGAATTTCTGCTAGCCTTGTCTATGTTAAGAATGAAGAAGATGATTCTGTAGTGCATTGTACTACATCCTCAGTACTGCCTTCATTGAAGCAAAATTTTGATATTCATATTTTCAAATTATATATTTCAAAAAATTGATTAAACACTAACTTTAGAAATCAGTTAACCTAAAGGTTAAGTGCAGAAGAGCATTTCAGCCCAGAGTAACTTAACCCTTCCTTAAAAAGACCTAAGTTTAAAGAATAAAGACAGTATTTTTCCTTTTCCTTTTTTTTTAAAGAAGCCACATGAAATGTTCTCCGAGTTAAGTTTTACCATTCATAATGAATGCAGTCTCGCCATTCAAATGCGACCATAAGTACACAGAAGATAAGAATTTAATTAAATGTAGATTAAAACCAAACAGGAAAACACACTCGCTGATAATTTTATCCCATCCTCTGGCCATATTTTTTATACTTCCTTCTTGTTCTTCTTTGGGCTATAGCTTATCAACATGCCGATAGTACCATAACTCATTACATCTGATGGTGCTGCTGAAATGTGCAGGCTTGGTGCTTGAATTTCAGAGGCACTTAAAATGCAAAGCATGTAAATGTCTATGTTAAATATATTAGTGTGGTAATGTTAGTGAAAAGAAAGTGATTTCTTACAAATCCTTGTACCTCACATCATACATTATCATTGCCCAGTCACTGGTTCAAAAATCTATTGAAGCTTTCTCTTAATATATATTTCTGTTGGACAATTTTTTATTTTGTATGTCTCACCTGTTTATTTTCATCTTGACAACTGTTTCTGAAAAAGATTACTAAAAACAAGGAAATTATATTTTTAGTGCTTGATTAAATAAAAACATGGTGACTGTGAGAAGTCTAATTTACCAGCATAGGACGACTGCTCGGGATCAACGAGTGTGGCGAGTAAACAGCCCTGGATCCCAGGACACTTTAGCCACAGACACGTGCAGTTTTGCCAGTTGCCCGGACACCCCGTTCCGGGCGGGAGGCGACGCGGTCCGGAGCAGGAGCGGGGCCGCGGCGCCTTCAGCCGTGCTCTGCACAGTCCTGCGGCCCCCTGGGCGCTCTCCACAGGGGACACCTGCAGCTCCAGGGTTGGATAGAGAGCGCACAGTTCCTGATGGGCTCCTCCTGCTTTCACACCTAACAGGTTGTTAGGCTTCTGTTACTCTTCTTTCTTATAGCTAAGATCTTAGTTATAAGATCCTTTCTTATCCTGTAGGGTTAACTGAAGTTCATCTAACACGCATCAACTAGGCATAACTTCTGCTAATTGCTAGCTCCATTTTGGTGCCTCTGTATTAACAATCCATTTAGGAAGCCTTTTTTTTTTCTTTTTTTGTGTAGTGTAAGAATAAGTCATTTATTTTTAAATGAAAGCATTTCACATGGCTTTCACGTACACACTCCAAAATGGACTGATACCAGTTTTGCTGGCTCTGTCTGCCCAGTGGGCTGTAAGCAGATCTGCAGCAAGATCTTTGGCTAAGAAGCAACGTGAGATAAAACAAAATTGTGCTCCATGAAGAATCTCCCCTGAATTTGCCTACTACTATTTATTTATAATGTATTTTGCCCACCAAATGTACTATATACTTTAGGAAAGCCAAACAAGTAGATCTGTGAGGGTTTCACTCATGATAGAACAGATATTGGATCCAGCTCAGTAATGTGGAGATCAAAGAAGTAGTTTGCTTAATTAAATATTAGGCAAAGGTTTGGAATGTCAATGTATTCTTTAATATGCAATCTTGATTTATTAAGCGCTATTAAAGCATAACTGAAATCGTTTATATGCTCACAGTATCTTGTGTTTATAACTAAGGTGCATAAAGACAGGGGCATCCTTCAGATTTGCAGTAAGGAGCAAATGATTTCTTTTTCCGATTTTATAAGCAAATAAATTATTTAGCTATATTTTGCTTCCAGGTGATTTAGAATGGTCTGACAGATGCAAATGTGATTATGAACTTTGCTTTAGCTCTTGACCAAGAAGTGGATTTTCAAATGAAGAAGATGGATCTACAACTTTTTATAATTGGATGGCCTTTGACTTGAGCTTTGTGGATCAATCAGAAGAGAAATTACTTCATGTAAAAAGTTTAATAATATTAGAAAGTAATTACTGAGGTAATCAGAGTAAACTCTGTGCCTCATCAAGAACCATACCTGACCTGCCATTGCTCAAATTTAGGACAGGATTTGAAAGTAAGACTTTTAGTACCATATAGGAAAGCATTAGAAGTACACGACATCTATGGCTTAGCATCTCCCTGCCATTTTTGTAAGCATACATTCAAGGTAGGATATAGTCATGACATTGAATAGCTACATCTTCCAGATGACACGAGAATGAGATGAGAATTTGCATGTCTTTTTTTAAAAAAAAATTTATTTAGTTTTATATAGTTTCTTTCAGGTGAATTTCAACTTGAGTCCAAAATTCAGAACACTGCAAAAATATGAATCTGTTAAATGCTGAAGCCATTTGATACATAAGAAGAGATATACCGTTGTAGGGTATTTTAGGCCATGCTAAAAGAAATAGAAAGTATCTTAAAAATGAGGAAAACATTTAAATGGACTTAGCACTAAAGTGTATTGCCTTGCTTTCACAACATCTACATCACTGCTGCCACACGGAGAAAAGCATCTCAAAGGCTTGTGAAGTAATCAAGCTTTAGCAGAGGTATTTAAGGTCACTACAGAATCATTATTACTAGCTTCTTTTTTAACATTATGGGGATAGTTTAAAATACATTTTGAAATGCACAGATATTGCAGTACTTTTCTAAATAAAAGGTATCTCAACTGTTATAAAACCCCGAAACAGTGAAAGCGGGGTCTCTAGAAGAGCGACATAGTGTTTCGTGTGTTAATCATTCAGACACTTGAAGAAGGACTCGGCTGGCACGGAGAACTTAGCCCCGTTCCTCAAAGGAGTGGTGCCTGTTGTGCTAGGAACAGCGAGGCGGGGAAAAGGAAGACTGGCAATAGTGGCAGAGCTTTTCCGAGGGCGCTGCTGGCGCTCCCGGCCCACCAGAAGCAGCTACGCGGTGCACGGCGAGAGCGGCAGCCTCCCTCCCAATCTGCCGCTGTAAAGGCTGATAGGCAGAACTGATACCTTTATGCTCTTCCCGGGGAAAGGTAGAAAAGCTGCAAACCATGTTTTTCATTCCCGCCTCTCCTCACCAAGTTCAGGAGCTGCAGACTTTTGCCTTCCTGCTAGTCCACTGATGAATAATTCAGCAAAGCTGTGGGGATGGCAGTGCCCTCTCCTGTGGAGCAGAAAAACCGTATTTCCTACTTTTTGATCCTATTAGATCTCCACCCTCCCTATGTCTCTGCAATTGTCTAGATACCATAGGTATGATGATATCGGCAGTGTTTTTATACAAGTAACCAGTGAAAGGATTTTTTAAAAGGGTGGAAACAAGATTTTATTTCCCCTCTCACAAGTTCCTTGCTTTCCAGCTCACCCAATTTCAGTGGGAAGCAGAAACCTCTTCCCTGTGCATTTTCTCAGCTGGGAAAGACTCCAAAGTGGTGCAACATGTGGAAACCCCTCCTCCTTCCCTGATACCTGCAATACCAGCCGCCTGGTCCAGCAGGAGCCACCCCGTTTTTGCTGCAGGGTTTGGCCCCCATTTGCTCAGCCCATTTCCCCCCAGATGCAGCAGTTCCAGAGGGCAGAAGGAGGTGGCTGCACCAGCAGCACCAACCCTATGCTGAGATTAGGGTGGGACAGAGCAATGCAGTGGCTCTGAGCAGCTCTTAGTTAAGGCAGGGTGAGTCATGAAGCAAATAGCGCAGCTATGGTCATGCTGCAGCAGTAGCAGAGCTTAATAACTTAGATTTTTGAGCCCATACAGCTTTAGAATTGTACCTCGTATCGATGTTTCACCTTCTGAAATCTGGTAAAGAACAGCGAACTCCAAGCATGGTAGCTGTGAGCCTCTGCTTCTAGCGTGGAATGAACTATGTTCTGTCTCAGTTCCACCGTGCAAAAAGAGGTTCAAAATAGACGGAATGTGTGAATCCAGATCGGCGTGTGGCAAGAACTTACTTATGTTTTAGCATAGTCTGTTATGCTTCACAAGTTATCTTTTAATATATATTGGCTTGCAAGCTACACTGATTACCCACTAAATATTCCACCTTCTAGTATGCAGAAGCATATCCTATGCTATACAAATGGAAAATGCTTGTTGCTTGGGCATTGGTAATTCTTTTAGTGCAGGGTTGAAATTGGCAATTTTATCCTTATTCCACGAAATGTAACCCACGGAGCTTTGTGTATGAAGATGTGTGATGTCCAGCTTGGGTTTAAGCTAGCAAAAACCCTTTTCAGAGGAAAACAATCCCCCAAAACACTGTAGTGGTTGATTTCTGCTTCTCTTAAAATATTAACACCACATTTTGCCCAATGGTGCTTACACCCTCATCAAACACTATAATGACTGAATCATCAGTTCAACATGAATAGTTTTAAGTGAGTTACGGAATAGAGACTGCATGAGATTAAGTAGCTTTCAGCAAAATATTTGTGAGAATAAGCCAAGAGAAGTAAACAGTTGCGAAAGCTGAAAGGAGAAAATGTCCCTTGCTAATAACATAAGATTGCAGCCAGTAATCTCTTTGTTATTTTGGCTGGACGATGAGTTCCTGATACTTCTCTCCCCTTGCAATTCCTTTTTCTGCATTTTTGCTTTACAAACAGCAGGTTACAGCCTCACAGAAAAATCTAAAACACAGCACAGAGCTCTAAGTGAAAATATCACACATATCTAAATGGCAACAACTCTGACGCGCGTTACAGGGAACAACCTCATCACCTAATGGTAATATTTTAACCGGCTGCGTTTCCGAATCCAGTGCCCAGCCCTGAAGTCAGATCGTGGCTAATGCATGTGGCAGTGTTAACAATAACATATTCTTCCCAGAAAAACTAGACTGACAGGTGTAGCTATTGATGCTTCAAGCACATACCCTGACCTAAAGACTTGCAATCTGCTGCGCTCAGTGCAGCACATACTGTGGCAAGCGAGCTGTGCTGGAATCGCGCTGGAGAAAGAGCCTGACAAATGCTGGCTATGAACTTGAACCTTTTCCCCCCCAATATGTGTTTTTTTGTCTGCTTCTTGGGCTGATCAGTGCTGGAAATGAGCATCTCTCTATGTGTTTTCCAGAGATTATTTTCTTTCTAGCATACAACACTGTGCACTGTAGGGAATGTATATGTAATACACTCTCTTTTCATATGTTACAGCATGAGATCATATATCCCCGGTTAAAAGGCTACTTCTTGTGTGTATCCTTCAGTTAATTTTTGCAGCTAGAGTCTTGCCACATTATAATTGCAAGTAGTATTGCCCTTCTGATTATTTCAGCTGGCTTCCCTATTTCTGCGAAAGAAGCAATTACAAAGAACCAAAGCGATAATACAGCAAACATAACTTTAATTCTGCTTTCTGTGATTTATCAGTTATTGTATTTTGAATTTCTCTGCAGATCATTGATTCCCGTTTGATTTTGTTCATACATCAATTTTGTCTAATTCTAGGTAAATATAAGTCACATTTTTTACATTATACCTCTCAGAGGGCTTTATTTTTTCATTTCAGTAGCCATTATTTGAATCATAAAAAAACACATTACAGTATTCATAATGCACTGCTTATGTGACAGTTTTTGAACTTTAATATTCTTTCCTGTAGTGTGCTGGCTTAGCAGCCTATAAAAGAGACATATTGTTTGCAATGTTTCTTCACCACAACAAATGATGCACTTCTAGGGTTTATGAAATGGCAGTAGTTTTCTAAATTTGTGTTTCTTCTCTGTTCAGCAGTCAAGAACAGTTGTACATCTGCTCAGCACAGACTTTAGGAGACTATGAACTTTAATTGAGGAAAAATAATGAGGGTTCAGGGACCACTGATACATAGTCGGTTGGTAAGGCAGGTGCCCTGCTGCCAGATCAATGGATTATTTACTCCTTTGTCATAAACAAGAAACAGTTGGTTCTGTGTGGAGATTGCATTCATATTCCAAAGACAGGCTGCCTTTTTCTGCTTCCTTGTAAACATGCAATATATTAAATACTTTAAAAACTTTTTTTTAAAAGCACGGTAACTTTGCTGCTTCACTTAAGGATATAATGTTAACCTTAATGATACAATTTAAAGGGGCAATTTTAAATTCAGTGATGATCATTTTGCCAAAGTCCTTGTGGGCATATTAATTAATAATCTGTACTTTGTGTGCATAGAAGGGATTCTGAGGGCGGGTGGAGGCTGTTTACATGTATATACAAAGGCGTAGTTATAAAAGCTAGATAAAAATATAGAAAGAAAAAGACAGACAATTATATAAAGATATCTAGAAGGGAAGAAAAAAAAGATGAGAAATACAGATGAGACCATTTACGCCAATCTTTTACAGTCTGACTACCATAATGATAATGTTGTTTCAGAACAGAGTTTATAAAAATTTTACACGCCACTGGAGTGGAATTTCCTGATGCTTTAATCAGAAAAAAATACAGAATGCCTTTCCATGTGAGTCAGAAAAGTAATCCGGAGTTTCAGTAAGCATCCCTAATCCTAGATGTGCTAGTGGCTATCTTTTGCACACCTGTATAACCCAAATAGGGCAAGGGCTGCCAAAAAGGGCATGTTCTGATTTCATAGGTATTCATTAGAAAAGCAAACAAAGACCACCATGCAAGACTGCATGCAATAAGCCTTAATTTCCATTTTAACAAGTTACTTAGTCTTACATTACTCTGTGCCATTCAAGAAAATATGGATACTTAAATGTCTAGTGTCAGAGGTCATGGGATTAAGTTCCTGGTAATGGGCTACGGGCCAAGGAGAACTGAAAGTAGGGCATTAATGCACCTCAGCAACTATGTTTTACAAACAGCGCATCGGATTTCCTACAGTTCTTCCCAAATTACTAACTGAAGGTTGTTTTCAAGAAATATTTTTTTTCCTCTAATGCCATATGTGGAAATATAGCTTTTCATACCTGACTTCTATATTTTTAATCAATAATTCTCAGTTAATGCTTTGGGAAATGTTATCTTACTAAGTACCCTGCCTGCAGACCAGTATTTCACTTCAGGTACTTTCCATCTCACCTTCATGCTGCTCTGAATAATAAAGGCTAGATCATGCTTTCTGTTTATGGGGCATATATTTTACTCCTGCATATTCCACTGCTCTCTCTTTTTCCTGGTGCTTAATAGAGGCGATTTTCATTTCTCTGTATATTGCCATTTCTGTGTAGTTCCCTTCTTGGGAGTTTGCTTTATAGCCATTCTGACTGGGTGATCAGTGTCAGGAAAAAGGTCTCTGCAGCACATGAATATCATGTGTGTATTGCAAGAGATGCAAAATTATCAGCAATGAAGAGAATCCACAGTTTATACCACTGTTTTAAGCTACTATTTATGGGACTATTATCATTATATCTTCATCTTGCATGGATACAGAACCAGTAGAGCACTAAGCCTTGTTTAGCTCCTCTTGTGTCCTAAGGGTCTGTTTATAAAGTTTCTTGCCATATAGGTGGTCATAGCACATTCTGGCTGTACAAACCATTCCTCCCTTTATTTAGTCATGATAATACAAAGCTTGCTGTTCACTGCATGGTGTCTTTCTTCAGAACAAGCCAAGGATGGAGATGAAGTATGCATTTCCTTTGCCTTGGCTCAGTTTTAGCCTGGGTATCTGCAACTGCCATCTATTGAGGGCCAAAATGTATGCTTAGATGCCCTCAGTCTATTCAGTTACTCTAGACTTATTCCAGAACACATGAATTGAACAGCAGTGTTATCTCTTTAGTGATAATCTTATCCATAAATGATGCAACAAACGTTTGCATTTATGGAATGTTCATATTATATTCATTTCATAACAACAAAAACCCCTCTAAAATACACTTATTAATATTGATAGAATACTTGTATTTTTAAATTATATAATTATAATCAGTGAATCTGGTTTTTAACCAGTCTACCGTGGAATTTTGTAGTTTAAAACTTCATTTTACCCAACTTTACTTTTTACCTGAATTTGGAAGTGATTTTTACAAGAAAAAAAAAAAAAAAGAGTTCCTGTTTATATAACAATTATAAATCTTTTGGCCAGCTAGCCTATGTTGCCTGTAGAACTTGGTAACCAAAGAAAAGGTCAGTTAATATTATAATAAATTAATAACGTCTCCACTAGCTGTAATGATCGTAACAAATTTGTATAGCTGATATATACTACTTGCATACTAAACTTTCTATTTTTTGTTAGCTATGTATAATTACAAACCAAAAAAGCAGGTCCTGCTCTTAGTGTTAAAGGAAGTATTCAAAAAATGACCTTTTCTAAGATATCTCAATATGAAACTACATGTAGAAGAAATACAGTATTTGTTAATCTTTAAAGCTGTGCACAGAATGTTCCTCAAGAAAAACAAACAAGCAAATAAAAAAAAGCCCTATGTGTTTCTGAGGCTGGTTGCTTTTAGTTTGGCCACCATGAGCTTCGTCTGCACTTATAAAATCTGATGTAGTAGGTATTTGTATTTCATAGAACCATCTCTGGAATGAGCCATAGGGGTTAATCTGAAGATTAGTAACTCAAATCCCAGCATTCTCTATACTGTAGTTTTCATTTTAGAATTGTATACTGTTGTTGACAGGGTCTCCTTTCACTTCTCATCAATTTTGCTACTGGAAGGCTTATGACAGTATTTGAATGGCCACTTCTATGGGCATAGAAGTGATATAAATGTTTTGTGCTAGTTTCAGAATTTTAAAATATGTATGTATTTTCACGGAAGTTTGCTAAAAATGGAGTTGATATGTTTGGTCCTATATATTGCCCTTATATGTCTGCAATCTCAAAAGGACATCTACTTTTTGGATCTGGTAGCCTGTTTAGCATCTAACTAACTGAACAAGCACAACTACTGGATTTAGGAAAACTAACTATTGATTGTAAAATTATATTTTCATTTGTATGTTCAGACTCAGGGGAAAATGAAAGCTAACAGCGTGTGTAATTCCACAAATTATTTACAGAACTGCAAGGAATATATGCCTCTTTACAGCTGTGGCGGCATGTGAAATGTTCTACTTGTCACTGGGCCAGAGAGAGACAGGCTAATCGTCTTTCTTACGCATCTGCTAAGTTTTCTTAAAGAATTAAAGTTGTTCTTTCAATGTGAACAGGATCTTCCTGACCTCTGTATTTGATCATTTTGAATTGAAAATGCCATTTTGTTAAATACTTTTACTGGAGGACATGTAAAATTCAGTCTTTTACTCCTGATTTTCAAAAATCTCCAGTTTATATCAGTATTTTCCAAACAGTGTACTCCCTGTACCTGCTGCAGTTATTCTCTTCTTCATCTCCTTTCAAAATGACTATTTAACCTAATAGTACAGATGTAGCAATATTCAAAGGCTGGATAGGAAAAATGTTTAAATTGGAAATAAATGCACTTTTTTTAAACACTGAGTTCAATTAGTCCCTGAAACAATTTAGTTGTGATATATTGCCTATCATTTTGTGTCTGTTAATTGAGACTGCATAATTTTCCAAAAAGAAAGAAAAAACGATCACAAGTTGTGAACCATAAAAAGCACCCAGAATTACTGGGTTAGATATGCACTACGAAAAAGCCAGACCTGATAACCAAAACTGCCTTCGGGCTTTAAAATCAAGGAATTACACTTCTATTGCACTTCCAATTATATTTGCCTCCATACTTTGTGTCGTCCCTTTAGATCTCAGGTAAGAAGGAATCACTAATTGGCATATTACAAGCACAGTATGGTTCTCGTGAGAGATGATAAAACATGATTGCACTAAAGCAGAAATAGTGCAAAACTTCTCACTGCAAACTCACCTGATTCTCAGCATTTGGACCTTATAGATAACTGGCATCTGAGATTCCTAAGAGAAGAGGGTAGTTTGCTGTGTTATCAAAGATACTCTGTTACAGATGTCCTTTAAACCATATATCTATTAAAGAGGATTGATGAATCCTTTTAGGTCTTTTCACACAGATGTTAAGACCAGATTCTGGTCTAAGCTAGACGACCCTTCTTAAAGCCAGCAAAGGGTAATACGTGATTTATGGCCACAGTCCTCAGGTAGGCAGAATCAGGGGCATATGCAAACTTGCTCTAAATGTGGGATGTTACCTGTTAAAATGAAAATGCACACAGGTATGCCTGCTTAAATTAGGGTCTCTTGTTTCACTGCAATCCAGACACATCTTTGGTGTGAAACAGGAATGAGGGGACAAACACAAACTCCCAGTCTTGGAAGATTTGTAATTTGGCCCACATTGAAACAATTCCATTAATAATAAAAAGGAAGAGGAATGCTAAGAGAAGAAAAGAAAAGGGGGGTGGGTGGGAGGAGAGAAGAGCTGGTGTAGTGTCTCCCAGGCTTTCCAAAGGAGAAATGAGCACTTACTGCTGCCATTCTATGAGCTGGGAAGGAAGAGATCAGGTCCATCACAAGCAGCCTAAGGAGAAAGTAAAGGATATTACGTACAGTATATTATAAGCAGCTAATATGATCAGTTTATTTTGAAAACAAATCAAAATGATGTTTATTCTTGCAACAAATACTCTGTGTTTACATAGAGATAGTAAATTCAGTACAAAGAATGGCACTAGAAAGTCTAGTTCTACAAACATTTTTTTTAATCCGTAAGAACTACCACATTACGTCAGACAAAAGATCTTTCTAACCCTCCACATCTTATCCCAAGAAAGTGCTTCATCCATCTTGACACTCACATCCCTGAAAGTCATATCTTTCTAAAGAAAGAGGCCAGTCAGTGCAGAAGGGGTATTGATACTTTAATGGACAAACTGTCCAAGGCCTGAAGTAAGGCAGCTTAACTGCCCCTTGACCATGGGCCCTTACACATCTGCCTACATTTGAGCATGTGACGACAGCATCTCATGAGCATCTTTCCTCTGGAATAATGCGGAGACCTAGACAACAGCAAGAGAAAGTCACTCTTTGCCATATTTACTTCCCTTTGCATGAATTAGTTGAAATGGGGAATAATGGGTAAATGGGGTCAGTTTAAGAAGATCCACCTTTTGTGTTGTGTGGGTTATAAGTCATAAAATATAAGTGTACTGTATTTCATAGATTCCGATATGGAAGAAGCCAGATTAATTAGGAGGTGAATTGACTTTGATAAAGTAAATGGGATCTCTCTATATTCCAATTCAATCAGTAATTACTCTGTGTACATCATTTTGTGAATTTAAGTTCTTACAAAATTGAAAAGTTTAATCAAAGAATTAGCTAAAGTAACTTCATGCAAAGTTTGGGGTATTTTTATTGATTTTGAGAAAGGCAGCTAAATAGTGTTTCTGTAAACAAGTTTAAAAACACTAAAATTGTGTTCTGGACAAATCAGAAACAAGTTATCCTGAGTCGAGTAAGGTACTTTGTAATTGAAGTATTCATGCCATCTTCTTAAGCCTTTATTCCAAAAAGTATCCTCATGCAAATAGAATAAATCACACTGCAAGCCTTTCAGAAATGCCATTTTCAGACTCTACCTTCTGATGATTACTGTTCTCTTTTTTCTGCAAAGTTCTATAGAGAATATATTTTAATTAGCTTCCACTTGATACCACTTCATACACACTGCCCAGCTTTGACCCAGTGTCTGATCGTATAGAATGCATTACAAAAGAACTGGTCATTTGAGTGCTTTAATATAGCTTTGCATTAATGTGAGACATCATTTAGACAAGGCATTAAAAGTGTTATTTTAATGACTGAAGTGTGTAGGGTGGGAAGAAGCTTAATCTTTATAGGAAGAACAATTTCAATTAGCTCTAAAATATTAATTTGTTGGTATAACTATATACTCTAATGTATTTGGCTACAAAAAAATCTAATGAATAATACATTGCTCGATCCCACTCTAATTCCTGTGTTGTAACTAATACTGTCAGTTGAAACAGGAAAAACAGTCTTTTAATGTTCATGATTTCGTTTTTTTTCCTTTTTTTAAAATCTGAAGTTATTTTTCTCCAGCAGAATTTGTTAAGGTAGCATAAATAATAAAAACAGCATTTGGCTATTGAGTTATTGAACAGTTTGTAAATAGAAAGTCACCATTTGTTTTAAGATAGTACATGTCCATTTTTGGTTTACCCACTGAATTTAAACTACATTTCAATCCATCTGTGGAAAGCACAAAGACAATATCATAAAATACCTATGAACTTTTAATCTATATTACTGTGTTTGAGAAGCAGATATTTCTGATGTCTGCTATCCTGTAATTTCACTTTGTAGCCATAAATGCCTGCATTCTTACAGCTGGCAGTACCATTTTAAGCACTTTTATATGACAATTTCTCTTAAATTCAATGAAAATAACATAGTTAAAATTGTAAAGTACTGAGAATACCTTGTTTGCCATATATACCCAAAGGGCTTAGTAACCAGGTAGTTTTGGAATTTTGCAATTCTTAAGAAAAATTTCAAATCATTCTGCAAGGGTGCAGCAAGGACTTCAGCCATGCTCCACACCAGGCAGCTCCTGTCGTCTGTCCTCCAGGTCGATATGCCAGATCTGGGCTCATTTTTTCCATATGGATTAAGCAATGAGTTTTTAGTTACATATCTACCTATGTACATATATCATTTGCTGGGGACCAACCAGCTAAAATAAAGACACCTAAGAACTCCAGGCTTTATGTTTAAGGACTGTGCTTGTTTAATAACTTGTGAGGTACTCTGTTGTGTAACACCATTTCCCAGCAGAATGAAAAAATTATATTTACTACCAAATCTGAATAAATGTTATCATTTCTTTCAATAAATAATCTAAATTCAGGCAGTCTAACTTCTTAGGGATAAAAAAGCTTCATTTCCTATTATTTCATCCTGCTCTTATTTTTTCCTCTCCTCTGCAATAAATGATGGAAAGTTAAAGAAAAAAAAATCCAAGATTTTTGTACAAGCAGAGAAACCTATTTGCAGTTTCAGAAACTAGGTAAAAGAATGCTTTTGTAATAGATTTCATGCAGCAGTTGGCATTGGCAGTACTGCAAAAAGAGATGTATTCTGTCGTGCTCTGTTTGATCAAGTGCTAAACCCGTGTGATCAATAGAGAGACAGATGTCGGGTGCAGATGGCGATGCCGTGATACCTGGGGCAGAGTGGGCCTGCCAGAATGACAGAATGGGAACAAGGAAGAGCAGCAATGCAACAGAATGTGACAAATGAAATTAGGGTTTATACTAGTCGATAATTTACAGCTAATAGAAAGTGACAGAATTTTTCAGCATTCACCACATTTACTCTCGTAATACTATAGTCAATGCATTTTTCATGCAAAACAATGGGAGCTGCAGTGAAGGCTACACTCCAGTTCTAAGTATTTTGTTACATTGCAACTTGTGCAATTGATTTTTAAACAAAGCTTGTAACATCAAATTTCAAGTAAGTACCAAGTGTACAAAACAAGGTTGTATTTTCAACTTTGAAATGAGTCCATTTGATACGCAGGTTGTGTAGCAGACCTCTAACAAGAAAGTGAGAAATTACTTCCTGTTTATATGAATATAAAGTGGAGATCCACAACAGTCACATAAATAATCATCGAATGTCAGTTGCTATTTGGACACTGGGGTTGTCATCTATTTAATTCATTTTATTAATTAAAATCATGGAGGAAACACACTGAGACATCTTCTCTCTTCCTCTCCCAATTCCAATCTAAAATCCATAGTTAATGCACTCAGCAGCTTATTATGTTATACCTTACGCTGATATAATTCAGAACAAAATGATTGGTAGCTTCAGGTTATACCATTTATATTGAAGGTTAAAATCATTTTTTATTTCCTTTTTTTTGATGAGTCTAATGAACTATGTGTGCATGCATATGTGTACATATGTATGTATAAATGGAAAATATATATACATAAATGTTTGGAATACACACAGGCATATATTATATATATATACCACACTCATATATATATAGAGAGAATTTTAATAAATTCAAAATGAATCATGCAGTTTTCCATGACACTCTTCAAATATACCCTGATGTCAACTTCAATAAAACAGAGCTCCCATCCTATTAAAATCTAACATTGTCAAAGTTGTATTTATGATTGAAAATCTAATGTAGTGGTAGAATCTTTATTGTGCAATTTAGCACTTTCTTTTTATGGCAGAAGAGCAATGGACATTTTTATAATAAAATAATAGTTAGGGCCTGTTCTGCAGATTGGTTTCCATTAGTTCTGGGACTGAAGGGCCTTCCTTTAAAAGTCTGTGCTGTGGCATTCAGCAAGTCTAATTCTGAATCAGAATAGAAAAAATAATCATTCTTGCTCTTCCTTCCTGCTACTGCTCAGCTTTATGTATTTTCACACACACAGGTAAATATCTCCTAATGCTGATGTCACTTGATTTTTATGGTACAATCCAGACTTCGTATGGACACAGTAAACGTAGAAAATCACCATTATGAACACCAGTGCTGTTCCTTCAGGCCCCTGCCAATCTACCCAGCTATCTATCACACTCATTTCTATGGTGTGTTAGTTCCAGTGGACAGTCATTTTGACTTGATGTCATGATATTCACACCTAGCTAAGGGAAGACCTTTTGATGTAGTTCTTTTTCCTATGCTATGCAACAGCTATGCAACTGTCAGCCTCTGTTATAGCTATATAGCACAGGTAGTTTCCATCAATAATTCCTTGGATAATGATAGATTAGACTGACAAAAACAGACCATTTATACATGTATGTCTGTTAGTTAAACAATAAATTTTCATAGTCTTTGATTTGTGTTTTGGCAAAGTGAATTTATTGTTGTTGTTGTTGCTTTCTACATTTCTGCAAGCAGCATATAGTTGTTTTCCTCGTAGGAATGTGATTTCTCTGCAAAAGCAGTACGGGCACCAATAGATACCGGCTTTCCTAGTGTATTCTAGGCCTCCAGAACACAAGTCCTATTTACTAAGAACATGTTCTCATGTTTTTCTTCATCCTATTTTTTCCTAAAGTAGACAAAGCAGGGACACTTGGAATTTTACAGGCACTGCATTATCATCTTGTCTGGCAGCTCAAATGGTCAAGCCCATAGTGGAGACAGAAGGGTTAAGATTCGGAGAACCCTGGAAACAGAAAAGAAGCTATTAACCTTGAAACTTATCAAGGATGGTGTAATGCTTAAAAGAGAACATAATTTTATTGGTAATATATTCTTCCCTTCTCCAAAGCTGCAGCCAAACAAAGCAGAGGAGACAGCAGGACTTCTCCTCAGAGCACTGGCACCGTGGCATCATCTTTGAAAGCCAAGCTGGGAGAAGAACAATCATCTGTGATACTGAGAGTCTGGCAGGTTTCAGGTGCCATTAATCCACACTCATGTGCCCCAGCTGCTACACTGGATGAAACGGGCTCACCTGTTGCAAAGAGATTGTCAGTCCAGTAACTTAGAGAGCTGGAAAAGAATGAGCAGATGTGACAGCGGGAACTGGCACTGGATTAAGAAACAAATCAGGAGCAGAGGTTTCTTATGACTCTGCTGGTGACAGAGAGAGACACCTCTATTTGATGAAGAGAAAACTGACGGGGAAATATGGTAGAAGGTTACAAAATCTTAAAGCTGATTGATAAAGTGATCAAAGAATTGTTATTTCTCAAATCCTGCAATACTAGAGGAAGGTAGGAGAAAAACAACTTAAAACAGATTACCACAGCAGGGAGGGAACTTTGTGAACTTTATGCCACAGGAGACTGTGGAAGCAGACAGCATTTGCAGGTTCAGAAAGAGACAGGGCAAATTCATCTGTAAAGAGAGGACCCAGGAACATTCCTCATCTATGTTCATGCTCAGGAACTGTTAGAGGAATGACCTGCAGAAGGTGGCCCTGGTCTCTGCTCTTCCTAAGTACACACCTCCTGTTGCCACTTCTGGAGACAGTTGAACTAGGTAGACCACTGGTCTGTTCCAGTAGGGTACTTTTTATGTTTCTAAAGGTTATGAAGTAGCACAAAGACTGTAGGAGAACTCATTCTGCTAACTGTAATGTCAGTAGTGGTGCTTTTGAGTCGTATGTTTTACCAAAACTATTAGTAAAGGAAATTCTCCAAAGATATTTCTATAACTAGGATTGTGGCTAATTTTTAAAAGCAGACGTTAGATCGATGCTGATTTTAAAAAGTGCAAAACCAGTATTTCATCTCATTATCACTTGACCTTCACATACAGGTATTTGATGTGGTTAGGTCAATGCGGGTGGTCAATGAGTAAAGCAGATGTATAAGTTTCCTCTGGCAAGTGTAAAATGTCAAGCATCAATATTGTTGAATGCAGACAGGAACACAGGTAGGGCAGAGACAGAAAAAACAACCAAAGGTTTAATGATCAGAGATAGCAACATTATCTCCCTAACAGTTAGGTCGCTACCCAAAGGATCTTTCTGCAGAAGATTGATCCCTGCCACATTCTAGAGCTCTTCCTTCATCACTTGCATTTTGATGGCACCTATATCATGTTAAAACTGGCATATCTCCTTGTTAGTAGGCACAATTCCACCCTAACAGATGGCCATGATGATAGACATGCCAAAGAACCAGTATGTGTATCAAGTTTGATTATTAGGGATGATATTCCTATCCAAGAGCATTTGAGTGGCATTCTGTACAGATCGTCTGAACCTATTGGTATGGGTTGGAACAAATGCTGTTTCGCTAAAGTCAAGGGATGTGTTAACTACAAAAACAGGGAGATAAGGACTATGTAGTTTAAGGTCTTGGTAAAACAGAAACAGAGACCACTACTTCTGGATCCCTTACTCTAATCTAGCAAGAATCGGTCTGAAGCAAAATTGTTTGCTTCTGTTGGATGTCTAATGGCCTAATGCAGTGGAGTATTTCTGTATTTCCTAGTAAATAGCTGTTCTTTTTTTTCAAATTGTATTGTAGCTGGCCAACACAGATCTTTCTGAACCACAGACAGTGCAGATATTCACTGAGAGAAGAGCTGAATCAATAGAAAGTTGCATCTAGATGCAAAGGTTTGTGAAAACTGAATTATCCCTCGCCTAACAGTGACTCCTATTGTCACGAGGTGTGTTTTCCTTTATCCTTTTCTCCACAGTGCAAAACTGTCACATCTAGCATTTTTCATAAGAAGTAATTCATTTTTAAAAAGAACATTTGAATGACAGCAGAAATATTTTAGCTTGTTTAAACTGAAATTAGTATCTTGTGAAAAAATTATATTATCAAGGTTCCCACCCTTATTTGTGCCAGAGGAAAATATGAATCACAAGTGTCTAAAAAGGTATCCAGTATTCTCATGCTTTCCCTCTGAAGGAAATCACTACTGCATATAAAGAAAATCCTACAATATGGAACCTAAGTTAACTAGAATTTCTATTTAATATTTATATATATTTAATTGAATTATATTATTATACTGTTTTTTTCCTGGTGATGAAAAAGAACCTTCTTTTTTTTTTTTTTTTCTGTGATAGATATTTTTAACAAAGTACTGCTGAGGCATCAGTTTTAGCCTCTTTCATACTGTTTCCCTTTTTGTACATGTGTTTTGCAGTTTAAACACATAACGAAAGATATAAATGACCCCTATGAGGTGGAATTCACAAAGAGTTTTTAAAGTAGGAATTTGCCATTTATTTTCCATTTGAAAACAAACAAGTGAACAAAAAACATATAATCTTGCTTACACATATGCATCCTTTATTTCTGTTGGTTTAACAGGTATTAGAGTGGCAAGAAATTTACTCAGTCAGTCTAAGGAAGATGCAATTACAGTTTTTGATAAAATGATACTATTAATAATATTTTAATCTTTTTTACCAATTCATCAGTGTATTTCACGAGTGTGAATGCACTAAGGTGCAAATTACATCTGTGCAGTCTGCATGGTACATTGCTAGAGGACAGCAGATTGCTCCCCTGTTTCCACAGCTACTCACTGGCAAGAACATGAAGGCACCAGGTCACCTTCCTGCTACTGTCCTTTTTAAGCTAATAGTTCAAATCCAAGATCTGTGGCTTTGGAGGACATTTAAGCAGTATCATTTGCAAACGGTGTAAAAAGCATTAAGTACTACAAATGGTTACAAAACCTTTTTTTTTTTCTAATTATATTAAACACAAGCCTTCCAGAAGTCTTTAGAACTAAGTTATATTCAGGGGGATTTTATTTCTTTGGAGTTTTTCTTCTTCAGAATAATTTCTATTAATTCTTTTTCCCTATTAGTATTAGGAACACAGTTCAGTAAGAGGATTGAAGTAACTTAAAGATGGAGTTGCGTTGGCACTGGCAGATTGAAACTGAACTTCTCTGTGCTGCTGCAGGATGGAGCTGGAGCCTGCAAGCGTGGGGGTTCCTCTGTCTGTGCCCGCGTTTGTCCACGAGGAAACGCAGCCTGCGCCAGACCACAGAGATGTGTTTGAGGGGCTGATCCCCCGCACGGCCGGCCACCACTGCCGCTGTGGGGGCCGTCCTGTGTCCTGTGGGAGGTTCTCACTGCACAGGAGCTTGTGGCTGTAATCCACACTTGCAGCATCCCCATCCTCACATTTTGCACACCTTGAGGTCAATATGGCAAGATTTTGGTTGGGCAGTATTGCGGATTCCGTCCTGAAGTCCTTTTTAAGGAGTGTTGCTATTTTACTGGGCAGTTTTGGACTTGAATTTTTTGGCATGTTCCAGTCTTATTCTCTCAACTGTTTTATTACTCACTCCCATAATGCTCAATGCTCAATTGCAGGTTTTTATTATAAGATTCAGAGAAATCAATGTAGAAAGTATGCAAAAGAGGAACTATTCTGCCAGTACCAAATCTAAAACAGTGAAATTGAACTTGAGGAATGACATTAGATGCTATGTTGTTTGAAAGAGATACTGTTCTGCCACGTGATTTGCAGAGTGACTGATGATTGACAGATGGATTTTTAAGCTGTGTTAATTTTCCAAACACAATATTACTTAAGTAGAAACTGGATCAACCAGATAATTTATCTGATAATCCATGAAATGTTTCCTGATTAATTGTAATTCTTGAGGACCAATTTTTTTTTTCTTTTGGATGTGTTATAGTTGAAAATGCTACTGACAGATAAGTAATCAGGATCTGTTCACATTTTTTAAGATCAACATATTCACTTCCTATGTCTTTACAAAGTTAATTTTGTGCTCTGTGTCTTCTTTGTAAAATTACATTTTACATTTTGATTCACCATAAAATTCAGTTCAAAATTTTCCTACTATTTCATACTAGAGATCCGGCTGCTTTTATATAGCAGATTGTCCTTTGATCTCAAGGAAACAATTGCTGCTTTACTCCTTTAATGAAGCTTGTATTATTATAGGCAAAATGAATATTAGACCAAATGGTGGTAGAAATCCCAGAGGGAAACATACTGCTCTCTCAGGATCTTGGAAAAGTGGAATAATTCATTTCAGTCAGTGATCATATTGAATCACAGTTGCTCTTATTTACTTTTTTTTTTCCTTTTGGACAATTGTGGGACAGTATTTTTGTTCAAGGAATTCAAGGTACTAGTGAGGATTCTTGCATGTGGAGAGATCTAAGTGCTACTGAGAACACACAAACTGGTAAAAGAGGCAAGGAATAAAATAAGCCATTTGATTTATACTTCTGAGCAGCTAGTGGACATTTATTTCCTGGCTACTCAACAGATATCCATTTGGATCATGGTTTTTGCCTTGTGGTATTTTACTTTCTAGAAAGAAGGAAGGGTCACATTTGAAAGTAAAATGCCAGAGAAAAAGTGGAGGCAGGATACACAAAGAGAATAGAATAGGAAATACTGACGCAATGTTAAAATGTGTTTAAAAAATCTGGAAAAGGGGCAAAGGTGGAGAGGATGCAAGTGACATGGGGATAATAGCAGGACATGGTCAGTTCCCTTTTGCTAGCAGGACAGATTGGTAAGTGGCTGTAAACCAGCAGAGTTATTAATAGCTTTTTTGGTGAGCAGGGTAGCCAGTCACACGGCACTGTGAGCTTCAGGTTTAATGAAATGCTTCAGAAGTAACTTGGGACTTCATGTCATTCCGCAGAAAAAAATGCCTATACATTGCAAATGATGGCATCTGTAAGGACCTTCTGAGATCTGTTTCCTACTAGGTGGCAGGACAAGAAAGACTATTCGATAAGAGGACATTCTTTGATTAAAACTGATAGTTATCTTAATACATATTAATTTGATGACAAGAAAGACAGTGGTACTTTAAAATACATGTAAATGTGAGGATTGTTACCTGTCCACACTGACTTACGAATCTGCTGTGCATCTAAATCCTGAAGCAATGGCAAAAATAGGGAAAAGGAGAACTCCTAGAGTGATGCTAAAGAATGTAAGAACATGACATTTTTGCATTTAAAGTAATCATTAAGCAAAACTGAACAACCTCAGAATAAGCAATATTTCTGAGAGGTAAATTCCACTCAAAGAGAATCTATAACCACAACAGTCAAAATGTTGCTGTGAGTAATGACAACGTGAACGACCCAAAGTATTTTTCTTTCTGTGGGTACAACATGGAATTCTTCTCAGTACAGGTGCTGGTAAATATCTGGCACCTGTGAACAGAACAGATGGGATTTTTGTCAATCCTTGGTAAAACATACATTTTTATTTGTGACAGAAAAAAAAAAACCTCCATTTCTTCTGCTGCTTTGTTTCTTGTAAAGTTATGTTACAAAGCAAATAAGCGCAATGAAGAAAGTATTTAAAGTGATGAGCTGTCCCATGCCTGTTTACAAGGCAGGATTTCATTTTACATAGAGTTCTCTATAGTGACTTTTTAAAATTTAAATTAGAAACATGGCCAGCAATGCATGCAAAATGTTCATTCATTGTAGTAAACTACAAAAATATTGCTTTTATGCAATGAGAATGCCATTGTAGAATTTTAAAAGGCACAGAAATAAAAGACTCTGGATTGGAGTGATTTAAACAAACTCACTAGGATATAGTAGATGATTAAAATACAATCTATAATTACATTACACTGGTATCAGGTAAGGATAAAAGCCTATAAATACACTGGGGTCAGGGTAAGCATAAAAAATGAAACAGTTATTTGAATAATCTGAGATCAAGTTGCAGTAATTAAAAATGAATGTATTATTCAAATGAAGGAATTAGGTTACAACACTCCTCATATGAAAATATTATTGTGACAGACTGAAATAAGTTGGGAGTGATTTTGATAAAAAATTGGGGCAAGAAATATAATGATTTACATTGGGGAAAAAAGTAGACAATTTATGCGGATGAGAGTATTTGCAACTCCTCCTTCAAATCCCTCATCAAAACTCATACCTTTCAGCTGCGCTCTGAGAAATACCCGCTGCCCTTAGCCTCTTCCTGGACTTCACTCTCTCAGACATATACATCAGTGCATTAAAAATTAAAAGTGCTGCAGCTAAGGACTCTGCATACACTCACAAAGGATTTAATAGGATCTGCACTTACTAGCTAGCAGGCACGTTGTTTAACCTGCCCCACACACTGCTGTTCTATTTGTTTCTATTGTCCTTACCCAGGGCATTTCTGTCCTTTGTCTCCCATTCTTTGTCATCTCCTGCCAGTTTGGAGGCCAAAGGGCCAAAGTCTACACATGAGTCGGACACAAAGCGCTGTTTATTCATGAAAACAGTTGATGGTTACTCGCAGATTAGGCACTAGTTAGTATAAGTAAAGATTTTGGAGTCTGACCTTTCCATAGCAAACTCCTTGGGGCAGGAACCAGCCTTGAGGTGCTTCGAATACATAAAGAATGGACACTTAATTATTAATAATAATTAATAATGAAAGAGTATGAAAGCAACTTGTTTTATTTTTCAGGTAATGGCTTTCATATCCTTTATTAATTAAGTTTTTAAAATGTGCTTTGCAAGCCAGCCCTACGTGGCTCTTGGACACTGAACACGTAGGAAGAGCAGGAGAGCTGCTCTGCAGGTGCAAGCATGCCCACCAGTGGATGCAGCTGAAATTCTCCCGGAAAAGTGACTGAGAGCACAGCCCGAGTCAGAGCCAGGTGGGGAGCTGCTTTCCTCTGTTTTGCCCGCTGACAGCAGCCTTGGTCTCGCTGCTGTGCCCGAAATTCTTCTCACTCCTTTCCAGCATGTAAAGAAGTCTACCGAGGAATTTATGTAGCTCACTTAACATATGCCCAGCTATGCCCTTTTAAATCCTCTCTTGATCTCTTTATATCCCATAGTACATTTAGGTCTCTCATTCTTACCTGCAATATTCATTCATATTTCCATCTTCTACTCTCCCCTCCAAAAGCTGTGCTTGTTTAGCCCAAGAAGGTGGTTGTTTGTCTTTTTTATATGTTTTGCTCCCACAATGACTTATGAACAACTCATAAAGTTGTTCATGGTAGAACTTCCTTTTGGTTTTGCTAGAAATCTTCTTTAAATTTCTTCTCAAATTATCTTGGCACACTTCTGTTGCTGGAGAAGTGGTTATATTTATTAGAAATAGAGTCACTATCTGAGCTTGCATTTAAAAGGTGTGAAATTATACACAAGGTACTTAAGGTTAAGAAACTGAATAGTAATTGAATGAACTTTTTTTCCCCAAAAAATATTACAACTACAGACTTTTTTTTTTCATTTCTCATTCTTTATTCAGCTCTGTAGCTATTTCAGCTATGAATACAATATATAAATGAGAAATGAGATCTAATGTCAGATTCAGAGAGACTCCTGTAGAACTTTGGTGTGTTCATAGCTAAAGGATGCAAAGGAGAATCTCTCATCTGCAATTCTCACCTCTCCCTTAGTGCTGTGTACCTGACTCTCAACTCTGTACCTGTACAACAACAACAAAACCTCTCTAAAAATCACCGTCTGTCCTAGCCCAGCATCATGCCAATAAATTGATCTCACAAACAACTCAAGAGAATTCTTGTACTGGTCAGTAAACCAGAGCCTTGCACATGTATACATATTTACAGTATGCCTATTACCTGACTGGCATATAGATTAAAAATAATCAGTTAATATTTTATCAGTTTGCATTTAATGAAAACTGAGGAGGGATGAAAGGATAAGAGAGAATGTGGAGTGGAGTTCAGGGTTGAAAGCAGAGATGAAAGGAAATGAGAAAAGAGAATTAATCAGGGAGAAGATGCCAAATGAGAACCCCCAGCTAAAAAGACTTAAACGTACAGTAAGAAGCTATACTGAAAGGCATTTTATGGTGTTATGTCAAGCAGTATCTCCTGGGACTGGGGAAATAGGTCTAAACTGTCTCTTCCACACGAGGCAATATTTTCTATTATGAAGATAGACACTAAATCCAGTTTCCACTCCATGGTATAGAGGGCATTGATTTTTCCGGTGTCTTAATAAAGAAGTACAAGGACTCTTTTTTTTTTTTTTTTTGAGAAAGAATGGTACAGAATCATCTCCTCAAGACCAGGAAAGCAGAGTCTAACAGAAAGAATAATGGAGCATTTTAGTGAGTCTGAATTGTATATGCAGATGGTTGTCCACATTAGTGCTAACTTATGTCGGATCATAAAGATATCAGACAGTGAAGCATCTCCAGCAGGTTGTGGATACCATGAGGTTCACTGCCTGTAAACTGGCTGGCATTCAAGACAATGTATTTTCTTCTGAGTTGTTTGTAGGGTAGGTATTGATGAACTGCATTTTTCCATTACAGCAGATTGCATTCGGTTTCCATACACTAGAGAGATTCCAAGTTGTTCATTTTCCTTTGTCCTGCTCAAAAAGGAGAGAAGTGGTGGATAACCTTTTGTCTCCAGTAGGACTGGTCAGTGAAATGTAGAGATGTGTCTTTTTGGGGAAGGGGGGTGATCAGGGCTGCCTCAGAGGACAGCTTCAATAGCAGGGTAGCTTTCCAGGCAGACTGGAAGGCTTGACATGTAATTGCTGTCAGTTCTTCCATTCCGCTACACAAAAATCTCCTATCCTATGGAGCCCTGCAAACATTTAATAGAATTTTATATATATATATATATAATCTCTGTGACCTCTTTACTTAGACTAGCCTCCTACCATTTCACTTAAGATTTTGTGCAGTTCTAAGAAGGGGCCAACCGAGATGCAGGGGTTCACGCCAGCACTCTGAACCTCGCAGTTTTACTTCAGTGCATAATCCCTGCTCCTCCAAAGGCCAGAGAGTTCTTCCAGGATCGCTGCATCCTTGACTTTGAATTTCTTTATTATTCTCATGAGACGGTGATAAGTGTTCAAAGGTTTCCACAAAGTTTTCCTATCACGATTTCCATTTGTTTCTGTGAGAGTCATGCATCCTGGAATGCAGTTTTGCTCAGCAACAGGAATATTATGAAGAGGCTAATGTTGAATAATTTCCTGCCTCAGCTACATCTTTTAGATATCCAGTTTTGTAATAGAGTGATTTTAAGCAGAAAGAAGCGGTGGTAGGTAAGCAAAGAAGGTGCCCATTAAAATATCCAAATAGCCAGGGGTCTACAAATTTCAGAGGGTGTTTTGGGCAGATTCGGGGCGACCGATCCGAGGACAGCACTTACAGCCTCATCGTCGCTGCCCTGACGTGCAGGCTAACGTGCTGCGTGGTGCTGTGTGATGGATGTATATCACAGCCTAACTGTCCACGCTCAAACAAAAATTCACTTCTGTCAGAGCCTCAGCATCCATCACGGGCTTCTCTGCAGCGGTCGTGGCAGCAAACGTGTTTGTACAGATGCGTCATTTACGGCGTCATCTCGTCTATTTCTGGAAGTTTTCCTTTAATTATAAGGGGCCAAAAAGGCAGCTCTGGTTTGTGGTTTACCCGTACACCTTCCTGTCTGAGTTAGCTAACTCACCTAGCAGGCAGCCAAATGCCATGCTAATGCTTTATTAAAGCCTTGGGGGTGTTTGAAAACCACACAGGTACAGTATCCAGGGAAAAAAGTAGAAATTCTCCCTAAATATGAGCTGGTGAGGACTTTTCAACTTTTTTTTTTTCTCCTTCTTTTCTGCCCACCCACCTGATAGTTTATTTGAATTTCCTCGAGTCTGTTTGAATTTCCTCGTCACCTTTGGGGGTGATGCATGGCGGGGGCTCTGTGGGGTGTCCCTTCCCTGCGACGGCTCCCGCCGCGTGACAGGGAAGCGACGCGGCCTGTCACCACTATAATCTCTTTACTCCCCGGGACACCAGTGGGAAATCTTTCTGCCTTGTCTCGACAGTTCAAAAATAATAATAAAAAAAAAAGACCCCCATGGTCAAAAAAAGCAAGCCCAAGAGGAGCATTTGAGCACTCGGGGTGGAGGGAGGATATGGGAAAGGCGGCAGGAGCGTTTAATCAAATCCGCCGAACCTCCCCGCTTTATCAGCCTCGGTGGCGCAACGCGCAGTGCTCAGCGTTGTGTAAAATTAAATAAATAACGGCGCCTGCCTAACGCGTCCCCGCGGCCCCGCCATCTTCTCCCCGGCGGCGGCGCGGCGGCGCCATCTGCCGGCGGCCATTTGGCGCCTGCGTCCTCCGCCGCCCGTCGCTAGGGGCGCCGCGCGCCGCTCGGGCCTCGCGCCGCCGCCTCGGGCCGCGCGCGGCGCCGGAAGGTTCTGGAAGGCGCCTGAGGCGGGCGGCGGGCGAGGCGGCGCCGCGGCGCGTTTCAACGCAGCGACGGTAATAATGACAACGTCTCGTCCTCTGTGTCTAGCTCGAATCCTGGGGCAATAAAAAAATAATAAAGCAGTGCAAAATCGGCTCATAAATGCGTTGTTCCCATTTCTTAATGGTATTTTTTTTTTCTTTTGGCC
>PTEX01000003.1:505230-656827 GCA_003342815.1 Eudromia elegans | reverse complement strand
ATATAAAATGAGGCAATTGGTAGAATAAAGTATGCATCTGAAAAAAAAAAAAAATCCCTATCATGTTTTATCATAAAGCATACCCAGAACACTTCACAAGGAGAGAAGTTCAATTGGTGAAATTCAGTTAAGACTTTTTTTTTTTTTTCTGTGACAGTAAAAATTCTGGATTCCAGCCTAGTCTATTTCATTCTTTCCTAATTTTTATTATTTTTGGGATCTTTTTTAATCATCCTTGTACACCTCTTTAAACTATCCATTCTGAACTTTGTAACCTAACTAAGCACTTGCATGTTTCTAGGAGGACCTCCCTCCTGTCAAAGTTAGTAAAATCTTCTCAAATCATTCACTTAATGAGTTTAACTAGGGCTTTGAAAGATGCTTCTAATAGCAGTGTTTCACAAATATTTATATTTATTTACAACAGAAAAAAATCACGCTCAAGGCTTAGTTCATCCCATTTTTCTTTAAATCCATTCAGAACTGTCTTGAGATTCCTTTTTGGTACTTCTTTTCCCTTGGGAGTTGGGTTGTTTGTGGGCACTGTTAGTGACTGGAGGGGGTCAGACCAAGGCATTACGAGGTGCAGAAGGCTGCAGCTGGAGGAAATAAAACACTGCCAGTGGCATCGGGCTGGGATCCTCCTCTAATCTGGTGCATTTCAAAAGAATGAACAAGGCAGAATCTCCCTCTTTTACATCCCCACTTTGGCGCCCTAAAATGTTTTCCAAACATGTGAAAAGAAAGATGTTTTGACTCCAATTGAATATATATGTATATATATTTTAGTTTGGTTCTGGAAAGCCCGTGAAAAATTAAATGGCATTTAACACATCTGTACTTTGTCCAGAAAATCCTCAAGGAGTAACCTTGCAGTCTCGTGGTTAGAGCTATGGATCAGAGCGCAGGCTGGAAGAATAGGGGGTCAAGTGTATTTCCCTAAATTATTATGGGATTTTTTTAATCAAGTACAGTTTGGGGGTGTGTTGCTCTCTGCACAGCATTCATTCTCCTGGTTCCCCGCCACACGTGCACTTGAATATTTTACTTAGTGAATGTGTTTTATGTATTTATTGAAATGATGCTTCCTCTGAGGTGCGTCAGCTTTAGAACATTTTAATTGGTTGATTTGGAACTTGGTTCACAGCCTTTCTCAGGGCAAAGAGTGTCAATGGCTAGGAAAAAAGAAATTTAAAACAGAGTGGGTCAATTCACTTGGTTTTCAGAAAGACTCTCGACGTGGTGTGCAAACGGCTCCCGGGGCCGACCCTGTGGAGCTTCGCAGGGTGCAGAACCCCACCGGCTCGGGCAAACTGCACCCTGGGGGGCCGGCGGGCTTTAGCTGACACCCTATGGAGGCGCCTGTAAGAAGTGAATGCATAAGAAAGAAAGGTAATGAAAACTGACAAGTTGAAAAGAAATTGAGAGTTTAATCTGCAAAGTTGTGCTTCAGGGGGCTTCCATCTTGATATTCCTATGGAGTAGCAGAAAGAGAAAAAATTAAGAAACCGCAGAGGATAATGAACTTACAGGGTTTTTTTTCCCTGTACCAGGCAGTATTTATTAATTTCTTTTTTGCCATGTTAGAGCACCTCTTTGCCTCTCAGAAAAGAAAATGAAGTATACAGAACCTGGCAATCATAATGAAAGTGTGAAATGCTCACAGATTATTTATAAGCATGCAAGTTATGTGGCTGTTGGAGATTTTCTCCCTTCTGCTCCTGCTTGGTGATGAAGAATGGTATTTTAATAGGCAGATGGTAAAGACAATTACAGTTTGGGGCTCAGCTGGGAGTTACATCAGTTTATTGCAAATTATTAGTTGATAAATGCTTTTGTTTACAAGCAAAGTCTTAAGCAGCTTTGTAATCAGTTCATCAGCTGCAGCCTGAATTTTGACAGCTTGCCTTGGGGTATACAGTCACTTCTTTCCCGGCCTTTTAGAAATCATGCTGACCAGGCAGGCAGGCAGAACGGCAACTACTATGCACCTGTATGATGCTCAGTAAACTGATATTTATTATTAAGCTTATTTTGGGAGAAATCATCAAGTGCAGAATCCTCTTTAATTGCTAATCCGTGTTAGGGTGTACAGCAGGAGACTTAAATATTCGTTCATTCATAATCTTTTTTTTTTTTTTTTTTTTTTTGTTCTAATGTGACCTCAAGTAGCTCTCCCTTGCAGTTAATATTACAAAATTTGCTCCCAGTTGTTAACAGTGTTGCATTGTAGATGAGCTGTAATGTCCGTATGTTGCCAATGGTTTGCAGTGCTTGTTTACTTTGGACAGTTTGTATAGCCTGGACAGTGGAAATTGTTTTGTTTGTCGTGCGTTTTTAGTCCTTTTCATTTCCAGTTGCTCCTGCAAAAGATTGAACTACTATATATATAGAAACACTTTTTCTTTAAGATATTGAAAATAAAGATGGGATATTGATTAAGTAGAAAAGACTGGGGTGTGTGCTGATGCCTGTGACACCTTTTGATATTTATATTTTGGAAGATATTTAACATACAGATATACTTTTAATGCCTTCTAGTTAGTTCTTTGCTTAGTAGGAGAGTCACCAAATTGTCATGCAGACTTGTTTCCACTACGGTCAGTGTAAAATGTTCTGATGGTTTAAGTGGTAGCAAGTTTAATGAAAGTAAATCAGTTAAGTGCTACTTCTTTACTTCTCTGGTTGTTACAGCTAAACTAAGCTAGTTCCCAAAATTCAGTGTGTGCACTGAAAATCAGCATTTGAGAGAAGAAGATTTAAGGTAATAAGCAGTAAAAATGTAAAAAAGCTTCCTTGGTGTTGCAATGCACACAACCGAATATTCCAGATTCTGCTCGCTATGGAATGTGAATTTTCCTCTTGTATCACCCACAACCTTAAGCTTCTTGTGGATCGTGGCCCTGAATTGAAGAAGTAACCAATTCACATAGCTGATATTTATTCTTTTATTTGCTACTTTGTAAAAATTTCCCCACTTTCCCTTCAATTTAACGTTATTATTTTCTTTGCAGGTACAGCCTGTCAGTCCCACTCCCTCTATATAATCCTTCTTCTTGCTCAGGTACCTTTGCCGTTTACTGTGCATTTGCTCAGGGGCAAGGCATGAGCCCGGTCACAGCAGGTGCAAGACAGCAGGAAGTCCGTGGATAAGATGTAGCATACTCTGGTTTTGCCACAAGAGCAGCCATTAAAGGTGCCATTAAAGTGTGTCTGTTGTCTCATTTGATCATCTCTTTCTTCATACACCCCAGTCTCACAAAATAGCTTGGAGAAGACAGTCCGCAGGCAGGATTGTGCTTGCGAGGCCAAGAAAGGCCATTGTACAGCTCTGCAGATAGAGAAGCAGGGGTTGCAGGAATGTCCAGAGCCCTCCTTAGAGTAGTTGGTTTCAGCATTCCGTTTTCTCTCTCTCTGAAACATGGTGGAGTCACAAAGCTGGGGAAGGAGTGGGATACGCATAGGGTCCTGCTCTAGCAAGTGTTTTGGAGCATCTCTGTTCCCTAATCCTATAAAAAGTAAAAGGGCAGGTGAGTTTGCCATGACAAGGAGACCTGGCTCCTCGGCAATGAGGATGAGAGTGCAACATGGACAGTGTAAGCAAGGGCTGCACTGGTTTCCATTTTCTTCCTGAAGATTGATAAATTCTGAAATGACACTCAATTGAGACCCCACTTCCCATGGGGAAAAAAAAAAAGAAAAAAAGAGGGCTTCCATTGAATTCAAAACAGAGGAATTTGAGCACAGTTAGAAAGGAAGAAATTGCTAGACTTGTGAAAGAACTTTCAATTTCCGTGTTTGAGCTTATCCTGAATTAAGGAAATATAACAGGTTTAGCGTTTCTGGCAGGCTTTAATTTCAGCCGCCAAACAGCAGACTGAACTTCTGGTGATGTGGGAGGATATTACAGTTTGCAGCTTCATTCCATAAGTATTGCCATTTGTGCCAAATATTTAATAGTTTTTTTTCGCTGTGGACTGTCGTCCACCAGGAACTGATATCACCTAAGACTTTTCAGAGCCATCTAATAGAAAGATATGTATTCAGTCTGATTAGCCCAGGATTTGAACGAGGGTCCCAGAAGAGATATATAAGCCTCTTAAATGCACAGAACTTCCAAGGATATGGGTTTAACTGTCTCCCCCTGTGGTAAATAAGCTGTGACAGCTCTATCGGGGGGAAAATGGCAAATAAAATTACCACATTATTTTCCTGTGAATATTTTTGAAGACTAATCTATTTTGCTTCTTTACCTAATAGAATTCTGTGTGCCGTGTTAACACCCAGGCGTTTAATTGGAGGAAACAAACAGAAATCCTCAAACTAACAGAAAGCAAACATACAACAGTGGGAAAAATAAGAGGTCAAATAAGCGAGAGGTCCTTGCTCTTCAGAAACGGTGTGTTTTGGTTGCTGTTAAGCTGATCAAGCTCTTTGCTGTATTAATTAGGGAGCTTCTGCAATGCTTAGCCTGTTGTTGTGAGTGGTCACACTGCACTAAGGGAAAATATTCTCCCCCTATCTTGTTACAGATCATTCCAGGTTTGGGAGTGCACTCCAATAGTACTAAAAGGTTCTTTTAATATTTTTGTCTTAACGCTATCACAATCATAATACCTGGAAGTTATTAACTACAAAATCACCAATTTAGATTAAAAAGTTGTTAACTGTCAGCATATGACTAAGCTAAAGTCAAAGTCAGGTTGACTCAGGTACAGGAATAAGAACTGTTTTCTCAAGGAGCATTTTTCTTCTTCAATTCTGGTCAGACATTTTGAATCTCAAAATGCAGGGTTTTTAAAGCTTTCCTCTTCAAAGTTGGCTGGTGCCTTTAGCTGAATAGTCTTCTGTTTTTTTGAAAAATACTGTGCTTACATTTTGTTTATTTTGCAATTCATTCACTGAGTTTAAAAATGAAGCAGGTTTATATTTTATGTTGAACAAAACAATAATAATGAAAGTGGCAGCTGAACTAGCTCATCCACTCTGTTGTTCTGATTTTACAGAGTATAATAGGTTTTACATTTTTTGCAGTCAGTAAGCTGCAAGCTTCTAATATGCAATAGTTTTGTTAAAATTAAAAGTCAAGTATCTTTCTGCAATCTCCTTTGATCAGTAAACAAGGAAAAACGATGTAAGATGCTAAGGAATTATCTCATTAATCCTAATTTAGCACTGCAGCTATTTTTTTTGTAAGTGTTTGGAGAAGTATGAATTTAGAGGTATGATTTTTGATACACTTCACAGATTTTTGGGGCCCTGGAATTAAAACATAGGAATGGCAGAAAATGCCCTATAAAGTATATATATTTTATGTACACAAATGAAAAATGTTAAGAATCGTCTAGTAACTGGAAAGACTGTTCAAAAAATGCTTTTGATTTATTACTGTTTATACAATAGATCTTTATCACTTATTTTTACATTGTTTTATTCAAAAACTTGTATGAACCGTGAGTTGGCATGTTGTAGAATACTGAAAAGGCATTAATCAACCTAAATAAACAAGTGCATAGATCTATCTAGCAACTATGAAGTAGTTAATAAATTTTTAGCAATTTTATTACAGAAAAGAGGTCTAAAAGAGTAGTGCTTAATTATCTGGACTCCTCTGTGCTGGGCTCTCTTTTGATTGTATTAATGAAGCAGCTGGCCCATTGTTTCTCTTTAATTCCTCTATTGTTTTAAGAATATGTCACAGCTCTTTATTCTTTTATCAGGTGCTGTGCAGGAGGATCCACACAATACCTCATATTCCTACTGTATTTGCCAATGCACAAAGAAACCTCCAAAGCATTTTTCAAAGAAGGGGCACACATAATTTATAAGTTCTGTTCCTTGCACTACTCTACTGTCAAAAATTTCAACAGTATTGGATTTGAATTCATTATAATTTTTATTAAACAATGTGTCTACATATAGATATATGTACTCTGTTAATGTCAAAAAATTAGAGATCTGACCAGCAACTTGTGCCGCGCTGAAATGGCGTTCATTGTGCTGAGTAGTCACAACCCCCTGGGTGAGAACCAGGAGGAACTCTAATATGAAGATCGCATCCTATTGTGATGGGCAAATTCTCCTTAAATGCTTAACCTGTGCAACAAAGGAGGCAAGACAATAAATTACCTCCAGCCCCCATTACAATTACTAAAAAGCATCATTTTTTACAAATTGGAATATTTCATTGGGAGGGAAAGGTTTAATTCAGTTGACGGTGCCTGGAAGTCACTAGAAGTAACACAGTCTGTTGTTTAAATAAATTCTGATAGTCTTTTGACCCTTCTTGCAAAAAGATGTGTATACAGGAAATGGGCTATTATGTTGTTGCAGCAACACAATCAAATTGTACCAAGTATTATTTCTGAATTAACTGACACTGAAAATTGGTTTTAACAGAAATTGTTCTTGATTTTCCTTAACTTCTATGAAAGATGTTCGCTATATCTAGGTCAAAAAAGGCTAGACACAGATTGTTCAACAAAGAAAACTAATACCTAAGACTGGAAAAAATGGGATTGACTTTGTATATATATTTATATTATCTTTATTCTTTTCCAGTATACAAAGAAATACTTCCATGAAAAACTTCCTTCCATGGAACAGCTGAACTCAATGTTGCTTTTAGCAACTTGCTTTCCCAAATCAATTTTCCTAAAAAAACAGCATTATGAATCAAGAGGCTTCATGGTTCTGTCTATTTTGAAGCTGTTTTCTCCCAACAGCTAATAGGGAGGATCATCTTTAGACCTTATTTTTTCAGGCTGTGACCCACAGACCCCAAATGATACTCCGTAAGGTCTGCAAAAACAAGTGAGAAGAGAAAAGCCCACTGTTAGGGGGGTCACTTTTCTGTGCTCTGTGCTCAGTGGAAGTATGGTAGCATTCTGAGAATCAGAAAGGGTGAAGGTCCACTGCTGTATTTGATCTTCAGAGTAAATTGCTGATTCCAGATAGAATCATAAAGGTTGTTTTGTTTTAAAAATCCCCAAATATTGGAGGAGAAAATGAAGAGCTTTTTAAAAGAAAGCCAATTTTTACTCTATTTTAGATGTCAGTCTTACAAAAAAAAAGTCTTATACTTGCATGCATAACTATCCCTCCTTATTCTGAATACAAAAGATAGAGTATTATTGCATTTAAATATTATTTAATTGGTTCAATTTACTATATATATTTTATACTAAGTGTGGTTCCATATCTTGATGAGCCCAGGTGTAGTTGCGCTTGTGGTTTACAGCATCCCATTGCTTGCATTTTATTATTTTCACAAAGCAAATGCCTATCAATCATAGAGATAAATTAGAAAAAATTGTGCAAATATGACACATGGCAAAGATTTTTGCAGCATGCTATGTAATTATTAACCTGATTTTTGCCATTGAAAGAAGCCATGAATTACAGATAGCATGGATGAAGTTAAATGCTTTTTTATTAGATACATTTTGCTTATACAGTATTCTATAGGTACGGCCATACAATATAATTGAAGCTTTGTCAGCTCTGTAGCCTAGCAACAGATAATACTGTTAGGTTACTGAATTGCTCCTGGTTGACAAGTAGGGAGTATTTTTGTGTTTATCATGTTTGCTAATGATGGGATCCCTTCCAAAAGGCTTGTCTTAATCTTAATTAGAGTTTATCAGCAGAGGTCTGCATGACATTGTGCAGACACTGATTTCATAAATAATAAAAAGTGCAAGTGAAAAATTTGGCAGGAGAAGAAGATATTTAAGACCACTGATTCTTGTAAGAGCAGCATGAATTTCCAAAATGTAATCAAGTTTGAACTGTGACTCTATTCTTTATTATCGAAACTTGCAGTACACTCCACTGCAGTTTTGACAGCAATTATGAGTATGATTTATAAGCTTCCTGTTAGGAACCAGATCTGTTTGCACAAGAATCTTGATCATAAACATTACAAAGAACAGTAAGTCCACAGTTTTTCAGGGACATCAGGGCCTTACTTYTTCCTTTCTGTAGAGCCTACTTTTTTATTTTCTAKGCTTTTTTTKGGGGGGTGGGGTGGGTAGTGGGGTGGACGGGGAGGGAGTTTTCTTTTTTCTTTTTCTCCAAGCTGCAGAAACATCTGCAGTAAAAAATGCAGATGAAGAACAGAATCCTAAAATAACCTTTCAATTTGGTGGAAACTCTGAAGGTATCAGATAGCTGCTTCAGTGCCTGATGTCATTAGATAAAGAACTTACGCCAGTGCAATTGTAATGTGTTTTGTTTGCTCCAGTTTGCAAAATATGATATTCTTAAACTTGCCCAACTTTCCCGATTAAATAAACATTTATAATTCCTTGCAATGTGAGCTAGAAAAAGAGTTGAGATAAATACATCAATAGTATTCATGGACAGTTTCATTCTTTTCTTCTGCTTGATGTGTATGCTTTATATAGTGRATAAATTTATTTGACATGTTTAGCCATTGGTATAATGCCATATTGCAACCCCATGAAACTGATTTTCACTTCTACAGAGTCAAAACTAGATTTGTATGGAAAACAGTTTTCTGCTGTCATAGTCCTGCTATATTTTGAAAACTTCCCTTCTGCACTAAGTCAAGAGTAATACTTCTCTTACCCCTCCCTATAAAATCAGCAAGACCTTCTTTGTTAAAAATGGGTCATTACTGTCCTGATTAGAGGGTGCAAAGAGGGTCAAGTTACTAGTCTGCCACTMTTTGGCCTTCCAACCAAGTATAAGTATTTTCTGAGGCATTGCCACTATTTTTATTAGAGCTTACTTGGAGGTTCTTCCTTTTCTTTTGATGACTAAGTTATCTGAATCTTAGGACCAAGAAACTTGCCCCAATAAAGCTTTGACAGGACTATTTCACTTCTGAAAGTTTTTGTGATGAAAGGAACATTGGTCAAAACATTTCTAGCCAACTTAGTCAGAACTTTATCTCATATAGGTGACACCTGTTATGAAAATGTAGACATATGTTCCCTCAAGTGGCTCATTTTCTGCAGAGTACAGTGAAGGAGGATACAAAAATAACAGTATAATTCTCGGRCATAAATTCTGTGGAACTGAAGGATTGTAATCAAATGTAAGGAGGATTAAACTTCTGTATTTCTGGTTTACTCTCATATGCCAAGCYAGACGCTGTTGTGTTTCCAAAGCTGTCACACATCCCCTTCAGCTGGGCCTGCTGTAGGTGTGACAGCCTCCAGGAGCTGGTGGAGAAGATGACCGAGGTCACCACCTACCTCAGCTGGCCTAGTTTAATCTGTGCTGGACAGGAGACAACAGCCTAAGGAGCTCTAGCACAAGGAGACTGAGTCAGCCTTCTAGCCTCATCCAGACCCATTACAGCTGGAGAGCTGGGAATCAACTATCCTGTCTTTTCTCCTCCCCGAGGGTACACACGTCAAGATGTTCTCTGGGACAGAAAAAGTCACAGTTAGTTCTTCTGCGGTGACTCATTTTTATTTTATTGAGAAATCCAGTGAGTAATGAAGTCTAGCTCTTGCTCTGTATTAAAAGACATTAAAACATGTTGGTTGATTAATACACCTGCCATATACAAATGAAACAGAAGTGTAACTGAATGAAGGAAACCCCATTTCCCCTCAGGAAATAACCTGTACCTGGTGTTTGCAGTGAAAGAGGTGGAGACCAGAGCCTGCAGTACCCAGGCTGCGGTTCTCAAGCTGCAGTGCTTGTGGATCACATACCTTGATCTGTGCTAATKAAATATGCTTTAGGAATTTAGCCTGGTTTCCTTTCAAATAGATTTTGTACCAGTTAAGCCTCAAAGTGTGRATTTACTCCTGACTTACATCAGACAGTAAGTCAGACTCTTCAAATGTTTGAATTTGYGCTCAGTCATTAGGATTCTGGATTTGTAGACACTTATGATGCTATCTTCAYATTTCATCATCTTATTCTCTAGAGGAAATTTCTCCGATTTGCACCATTTAATGCTGTAATTTTGGAGAGCAGTAAACCTTAATATATTTTGGTCCCRTTTCAGTAAATTGTTCGTAAACTTTGGAGCCACCTTCAGCTGCTGTGTTACTAAGGGGTGAATACAAAGACACTTTTCTGCTTTGAAACTTTTACACCACTTTGAGGTCTGGAAGCTCAGCGTTATTTTTCCACTGAAACACATTGTCACTTGATGCTGTTTTGTTTGCTCATCTTTGAAAGCTAATAGACTAGTTTAATTAATTGTCCAAGATTTCTCTAAAACAATGTCCTAATTCTTCCATTTAGCTGTGGCATATCATACACTGTTGTTATCTCCTCTACCAGATTTTTGCAACAAGTTGTTTTAAAACTATAATCTCTTTGAGGGGAAAAAAATGAAGTGCAGTTGAAAAGGCAGTTATGCTGAAAGATAAACACAGCAATATTACTTATCAAAACGAGTACAGTTTTTGCTTGCCTAATGAATACAACATATAGCTTTTTCTATATATACAAAACCTGAAGGGGGGGAGGAAAAAAGCTTTATAACATATAAAGTATGCAACATTATTTCAGGCATAACTGTATTGGATATGTATCTAGGCCTGAGAGTGTAGATAACACAATATAAGTGCTTTGCCTGTCTAAACATGTTAAATAAATGAGCATTCACTATCACGTTCAAATACATTAGTAGATGTACTTGCATAGTTAATTTTCTTTTTAATGCACTGCACGTGACATTTGCAGCACCAAGCTACAGTGTATCTTACTGTTCGATGAAAGTTCTTCCCCTTCCCCCCTCTTTTAAACGAACCTTTATTTGAATAAGCCTTTATGAAACAGATCTTTGGCATATCTTCTTTTCAGGAAGTTCAGTCAGTGTAAGCAGAGATAAAGCAGTCATTTTACAAGGAATATTACATAAGGGAAGATCTTTTTTTAGAGAAAGATGGTGGCAAACATAAGGGAAGGAAAAAACACTCGTAAGAAGAAATCTGATTTCTTTCTAGCAGCAGTTTGGTGTTACAGTGCTGGGGTTGAGTATTCAAAATGAAGCAAAATCGGAGTTATGAAGAAATATACAAGAAGTTTAGTGACATAAGATCATTAATAAAGTGCCAAATAAAATAGTTGCACCTGTGTCTTCATTTTCTTAATGCCGGTCTTTCAGGAGACAAAATGAAAAACTGAAATGAGTAGTGTTATTGCACATAATTAGGAAAAGTATGCCTAAATTTATGTTCATTTAAAATTCTTCTTCTGATAGAAGGAAAACAGTATGATTTTTCTCTTTACCCTGAACAATCCCATCAAAACCAGCCGTACCCAGCTCTGATGTATTAAATCATATGACATTGTCAATTAAATCTTTCTGGTTTTTATGTTTTGTGTAGGAGGGCAGCTCTGGTGCACCACTACCAAGGCCATCTCAGAGGGTGAGGAGCTGATTGCCTTTGTTGTCGATTTTGACTCAAGGCTGCAAGCTGCTAGTCAGATGAGTCTTACAGAAGGGATGTATCCTGCACGCCTGCTCGACTCAATTCAGCTGCTCCCTCAACAAGCTGCAATGGCATCTATTTTGCCTACGGCCATTGTGAACAGTAAGTGTTGAATACCCTTACTTTACTTTACACAGCATTATTTTAAAGCACATCCGAAAAGCAAATATGGCAATAGTGAACTCAAGACAACAGAAATCACACAACTTAAATTACACAGTTTGAAGCTTCCATGTGCTCTCCCCTCATCACAGATGAACTGGCAGACATAAAAGGAGGAAGAAGAGAGGTCTGACAGCTGTGAACTGTAAGAACCTCTCCCAGAACCTGCCATCGTGGGGTATTTCTGTGATCAGAGGTGATACTATCAGAGACTGCTGAAAAAGTAGATAAGACAGACCTGTTAGCTCACAAAGTCCAGCCTCTGCTTCTCAGATAGGCTTGTTCGTTATAGTGCAGCTTCTGATAATAACTCATGATAGTCTGTGGAAATAAAGAACACATTTCATCAGTGGCTGTTTCAAAATGCAGTAGAGATCATTCCGTATAGCAGCCCTGATATATCATAGTATCTCAGCTCAATGTGGCTACTCAAGAATGTGTTTAAGTCCTCTGGCCATCAATAGACCCTATCATGGACAAAATATAGCATGTAATTAAGTGCTGTCCCGAGAGAGGAGGGACATTAGCAGATGATAAGTGAGTTCCTGAACTGGGATCATTCAGCCACAGTGTTCTGTTTATTAAGTTTCATTTTATTAAATTTTCTCAGTTGCTGTCTTTTTTAACCTTTATGCTGCCCTAGTTCCCCATCCTGCTCACTCAGTACCTTTCAGATATGTGTTAGGTGTTATCAGGTGCCTCCTCAGTCATCACTTAGACCTATTGCAAATACTTAGCTCTTTCAGTATTTTCTTTGTGAGCTTGTTCCTTTAGAGCCCTTATTGCAGCACTTCCCTGTGCTTCCTGTGGTTTGTAAGAATTGTCATTAGATACAGTAAACTACTGAACACAGTATTCTGCCTGAGCCACACAGGCACGTAATCTGCCACTCCTTTACCATTGAGTAACACTGCCTTGATTTGTAGTGAGACATCTTAGCCACTCTGTTACCAAGAATCTGAAAAAAAATACCCTGTTTGGGGCAAATTAAATTTTGTAGGTTTTTTTTTTAAACCTTTCTTACCTTTCCTGCTAATAATATCAAAATTCAGTACATCATTTTTGGTTCATTTAGCCTGAACTTGAATATTCCATTTTCTGAACTGATCCATTAAAATATTTTGAAACCATCCATTGAAACAAATTGAAACATTTTGCTTTGAAACAATTAAAACATTAACTTAAAGTGGCTTTATCTATTTCACTGACTTAGCTAAGTAATAGTTTCCTATACATTGTTTTCCCTGGAATTGCATATTCCTATAGTGCAAAACTACTCAAATGCCTTTTCTCTGTGTAGCATATAATGGGAGTCACATATTCATTGTGCATAACTGGAGCTACAGTCTGTCCAGGCAATATAGCCCCTAGGAAATGCAGATGGCTGGAAGTCAAGTTCATTAAGATAATAGGAAAGCTCAAATTTGTGATGGAATGTAGTCGAATGCGTTCAAATGGGACATGCTTGCCCATGTTGCAGATTTTTCTCTTACTGACTTTTGGACTCTCTTCTAATGAAACTTCAACAGTTTGACTTTTTCAAACAGTTTTAAACTGGGAACAAATGCAAAATATCAGTTTTTGCAGGAGATGGACATTCCAAATGCTGCTCGCTCTATCAGTGTTGCTTTTAATAGTGGTATGTCCTGGAGGAATAGTAACTGCTCCATTAAATGTTTGTCAGTGGCAAAAAGAAAAAAACAGGAACTGTTAGTGGTGAAAGAATCTTATGTAAATTAATGAATAGAAAAATAGACAAGCATTAGTAATGCAATTAGAATGGCAAACTAAGCAATGTAAATTTTGGCTGCACTTGCAGATATTTAATGAGTGAAAGACTTGTGCCTTTCACTGGGCTGGATTCTTCAACTTTGTTCACCCACAGGAACTGCAACAGAACTGTTGTGCTATACACATCAATATTTGAGCATAAATAGCTATGAATAGTAATGAATTACATCATCAGCTACATATGCCTTAGTAGATAAATTTCAGGACTTTGAAGTATTAAGGAAACTAGGAATTTTCAGAGCAATCAACCTTTTGTCAAGTCTAACTTAATCAAAATAGCTAGTTGTATTTGAAACTATTACTATGAATCTGAGGCTTACATTTTCTACAGTCAGATTTTGTCTTTCTGAAGTCAGTGGGAGATCTGATGTTGACATGTTGATCTGATATATTTTACTGTTGACTGCAATGACCTATTCTGTGACTCTGAGGCCAACTGGCGCAACTCCCTCTACTCACACTTTTATCTTTTCTTAGACCCTAAAGCACCCAAACTAGTCATAGGAAATGATCCCAGGCCCAAGGTAGCTCTTGAAATCTTTTGTCCAGGAGTGGGGAAAGTTTTAATTGATTTAAGCCACAAATGTACAAGGGGATAATCTGTTGCTTTAGCAAGCCGAGTTTCAGTGCTCCAATCCAGACCCTGTCACTATTTAATTTACTGGTACAGGCATGCCCAAAAGGGCCAGGATTTCTTCCCTGTTCTTACTGATAGGATAACAAAATTCAACCCTCAAAGGATCAAATAGCTTTGTATCCTCATGAGTCATATATATAAAATGTACTGTGTAGTCATCCTTCTGACATCCTTCTAGTAGCAGGGTATTAACAACCAAATATCAACCTGTTTTGTGAGAATACACAGTATTCAATATTACTTTTCACTGAATAAAGGATGTAGCCTTCAGACTGTGATCAAAATATCTACTCCCTCTGCTCCTGGGTAGCACTCTCTGCAACCTGTCCATTGTCCTACCCTCAGGATTCTGACATTTTGTCTTAAAAGACAATGAAAAAATGTAGTATTCTTAGCAAATATCCTTTCTGTGTAGAGAAAAGTGAAACAGTAGCAATTTATCGACAATAGCAGGACAAAGTATATCACAAATTTTAACTGTTGGCTTTAATAAGAGGAACCCAAGGAACGAGCAATTTTGTTAGTGTAATATTAATTTCTATAACGTAGGATCTAAAATTAATCTAGTCTGACCTCTTGGATATCAGTTCAATAGCATTTTATGGTGATAACTTGTGCTATGGCTATGCTATGGCATAAAGTTATACTTAAACTTGAAATAATTTTGCATATAAATTTGCAATTAGCACTTAAATATTCCAAGGCTCAATACCAGGAAGAAGTATGTACACATTAGAAAAAAAAAACATGATTGAAATATGTCACCTGTTGAACAGTGATGTGTTAGAAATACTGGCTATTTAAACAATTAAATGTAAATAATCTAATTAATTAAATTTAGTGCTGCATATTCATCACAGATAATGAATCTTATTTCATTTTTAAATAATCATGTGTGTCATGCAAACTTCTAGACTTCCAGCTTTTTTTCTTTTTTTTTTTTTCTTCAGCAGACTATTTTTTAAATTCCCTTTTAAAAGACAGTACGGTCTCTCACTCTTGCAAGTGACATTTTAATAAACTTGTGGCTCAGATTTCACTATTTTGTTAAATAAGCATGCCTTTAATAGGGGAATTAATCCCACTGTGTTAATTGGTTGGCACTGAATGCACCGTGGCTAACTGCACCTGGTTATATTTGCTTGTAGAGGACATATTCCCCTGCAAATCCTGTGGCATTTGGTACCGAAGTGAGAGGAATTTGCAAGCCCACCTCATGTACTACTGCAGTGGGAGGCAAAGAGAGGGGCCTCAGCTGTCAGAGGAAAATGAAGATAGTGCTCAGCAGATATCCAGTGTCTGCCCCTTTCCTCAGTGCACCAAAAGTTTTTCAAATGCAAGAGCTCTGGAAATGCACCTGAATTCTCACAGTGGTAAGTACAATGCGTCTTCCTGCATCACCTTCTAAGATTTAATCACTGTGAACGGAGGATCAGTGTCTCCCCAAATACATGCAAGCATTCGGTGTACGCACTACTAAGATGCCAAGAGTTTTTGACATATATTCCATTCCATCCACCCCTCTCATGTAAGCAGTGACATTTCTGTAATCTACTTAACTTTTAAATTTGAATTTTGAATTTGAATGCTGTCTCTGTCTCTCTCTCTTAAAAAGTATGTTCACACGTACAGTCAGCATTTATTTACTGGTGGGGATATGTTCATGGGTTCAGACCTGTTAGACTGCTCCTTGGTGTCTCAATTACATCAGAATTTTGCCCACCAAACTCTAGTCTCCTAGAGCAGTCTTTATCTGCGCTCTTTGACACTTCCTGGAGAGACACACTCTTAAAAAACAAACTTAAAAAACAAACCTTCCCAATACAGAATCACAGAGTTGTGGAGACGACTTTTAAGGCAGGAGACTACTCTACTAGAGTAGAATTAGGAGCTCTTCGTGCACCTATTACAAGCTAATTGTTCCTTAGCTTTTAAATATGCCTTTCCTTCTTTATAAAATGGAGATAGAATCATAGAATCCTTAAGATTGGAAGGGACGTTTAGAGACCACCTAGTCCATAGTATTTCCCTTTTCCTTTTTAAAAACATAAATAATGACTTGACTATGGAATTCAAGAATCTGGGATTTGGCAGGGATTTTATCTTGTTCCCTGAAGATCCTGTGAGTGTGCTATTTAAATTTGTTTTGAATTAGGTCAGAACTCACAGGAAAGGAGTTTGCAGAATGTTCTGCTTTGGAGTCTCTGTTAGTATGCAAAATCTGCAAATAAGAAAGCCAGCCCTATCAGGTGTGGGAATGTTGGCTAGCTAGTATGCAGAACCATGTTGGAAAGAAACAAGGGCTTCCAGAAGGAGCTCGTGGTCCTCCTGTTAGGTATGTGGTCTCTCAAGATCACTGATGTATGCTTTACTCACAGAAGGCTTGTTTCAGCAGCAGTGTGAAAAAGGAAGGGGAAAAGGGAGTCAGTTCTGTGGATGTGGTGAAATGAAAAATGTTTCTCTGATGTTTAGGCAGCAATTATAGATCTAGATGGCTAATTTCTTTATTTGAGAAGAAAAGAAAGCCCAGAGGCAGATGGATAAAGGATGTCAAAAGACCTGTTTGAGCACACCAATGTTAGTAAACTTTCCATACCATCTCAACTCTGGCACAATGTAGAACATTTGTATCTAACCTGAAAGCTACAGAATAAGAGATGTTCTCCCCAGTCTGGTCTTTAGACATTGCTAATCAGTGCATTTATCTCAGAGAAGTCACAGACTCAGGTAATTTATTTGGTCTGTTTATGAATTACGTGGGAGATGTTGATTACCTCCCAGAGTAGGACCGGAAGGAGGAGTGTGCTGCGTGAGGAACTTCTTGTGTAAACAACACTGACAACAAGTAGTCATTCCTTTTGGACCTTCTCAGCCATTCCTTTCCAGACTTCTTGGTGCTTTGAGGTCTTAACTCTGCCTGTACTCTGAGTATAGCTATTTTCTGTCTCTTTTGCCTTGCCAAATGATCATAGCTTCTTGCAGTCTAGAATTTAAAATCTGCAGTCCTTGAGAGACATAGACCTGTGCTGAATTTAAAGAAAGGTTTTTAAGAATATACTGTATTCAAGACTAAAACTCTTCTCCTCCTTTTTACTCATAAACCACTCATTTGAATCATAGTTATACTATTTTTGCATCTGGTCAATCTTTAATTCTTCTAGGCAGATTACAGAAAACTTAAAATAGTTTTTGCAACAGGATTGAAAATGTCCTCCTCCAAATACCCTGTAACCTTGTGCTATGTTTGCGTCAGCCTCTGCTAACAGTTCCAACTGGAGGCTCTGTCGGACCCACATTACTGAAGCTAGGAATTTAGTGGAGGAGCTAAAGCCTCTAATTGCTCTCCTGGTGTAAAAAGAAAAAAAAGAAGGAAAAAAAAAAAAAGCCTGACAGGGGAGAAGTGCTTATTAAAGTGCTATGTATCTCTCCTGCCCAGTTCTGACTTCTGAGGCCCAGAGTAGTTCAAATTCTAAATGTGTCTCACAAATGAGAGATTGACAGACACTAGGAGTGAAGTGAGGGCCTCCGTGCCTGACAGAATGATAGAATGACTTCCCACAGATTGAGCCACAATATTCTTACAGCTCTATATTGCCCCATTACCACAAATCTGGCCAAAGTGACCAGGGAGTATGTGTGTGGGTAGGCAAAACAAACACAGGAACATCTGTTACAATTCTGTAAGGAAAAGGTGTTGTATTATAGCAATAGCTGCCTACAACCGTTACACATTGGAGGAAAAAAAATGAATTAGTATTTCTTCCTACTTCATGCTTTCTGTGCAAATGATATTCCTGTATCTCTCATGAAGGGAAAAAATGGCCACTTTAACCTGTGTTTTACTTCTTACTTATTTATCTTTTCTGTAGGAGTGAAAATGGAAGAATTTCTCCCACCTGGTGCTAGTTTGAAATGCACAGTTTGTACTTACACTGCAGACTCAGTGATTAACTTTCATCAGCACCTGTTCTCGCATCTTACTCAAGCTGCCTTTAGATGCAATCACTGCCACTTTGGCTTCCAAACTCAGAGGGAGCTACTGCAGCACCAAGAGTTACATGTCTCCGGCAACAAGATTCAGAGAGAGAGTGACATTGAGCACTCTCCAAGTGGAAATGAAGAAGGTTTACAGACAGCAGCGGACATGCTGAGCAGAAATGACGTGCCCCAGAGCCAAAAGACCATGCAGACTAAAGATGCAAGTTCTGATACAGAGCTTGATAAATGTGAAAAAAAGACTCCACTTTTCCTTCCAAACCAGAGGCCAGAAACACAACCTGCAACAAATAAGCAAAGTTTTTCATATACGAAAATAAAATCTGAACCATCCAGTCCAAGACTTGCCTCATCACCAGTTCAGCCCAATATTGGCCCTTCTTTCCCAATGGGACCTTTTCTTTCCCAGTTTGCATTTCCCCAGGACATCACTGTGGTTCCTCAGGCTTCAGAGATACTAGCCAAAATGTCCGAACTGGTCCATCGAAGACTGAGGCATGGAAGTAGCAATTATCCTCCTGTAATTTACAGTCCCTTGATGCCAAAAGGTGCTACATGTTTTGAGTGCAACATAACATTCAATAATTTAGACAACTACTTAGTACACAAAAAGCATTACTGCAGCAGCCGATGGCAGCAGATGGCAAAGTCACCAGATTTCTCCAGTGTTCCAGAAAAAATGCCGGAAGCTGTAAGTCCCAGTAATGGTCAAAGCTCTATAAACATCCTGAGTACGACTCCCCACACATCTGATCCTGAGAATCAGCTTCTGCAGACACCCTGCATAAACTCTTCCAATGTTTTAGATTTGATGGGTCCAAACAGTAAAAGTCACGATAAGGACTTTACACCACAAGCTAAGAAGCTGTCAAGTGCAAGCAATGGTGATGAGAAGATAAATGGAAAACCTTCTGATGTGAAGAACCCCAACACCCCTTTAGTAGAAGGGGAGAGTGATCCCACTAAGACCACATGCGAGGCTTGCAACATCACTTTCAGCAGGCATGAGACGTACATGGTCCACAAGCAGTATTACTGTGCCACTCGCCATGACCCTCCGCTGAAGAGGTCTGCTTCCAACAAAGTGCCTGCCATGCAGAGAACGATGCGTACCCGGAAGCGAAGGAAGATGTATGAGATGTGTCTGCCAGAGCAAGAGCAAAGGCCACCACTGGTCCAACAGCGATTTCTAGAAGTTGCTAATCTTGGCAATCCTTGTACTTCTACTCAAGAGTCAACAGAAGGCCTTGGAGAATGTTACCATCCACGGTGTGATATATTTCCAGGAATAGTCTCGAAGCACCTGGAAACATCACTGTCTATTAACAAGTGTGTTCCAGTTTCCAAGTGTGATACGCCACACTCCACAGTTTCTTGCTTGGAGATGGATGTGCCAATAGATCTCAGTAAAAAATGTTTATCCCAGTCAGAGAGGACGTCCACTTCTCCTAAGAGGCTGCTGGACTACCATGAGTGCACAGTATGCAAGATCAGTTTTAACAAGGTGGAGAATTACCTTGCTCATAAGCAGAATTTTTGCCCTGTCACAGCCCATCAGCGTAATGACCTAGGACAACTCGATAGCAAGGTGTTTCAAAACCCAGAAAGTGAAAGAAACAGCCCAGAAGTCAGTTATGAAAGAAGCATAATCAAATGTGAGAAAAATGGAAGCTCAAAACAGTCCTCTCCTAATGGAAACTTGTTTTCAACACACTTAGCAACACTTCAAGGACTCAAAGTCTTTAGTGAAGCAGCCCAGCTTATTGCTACAAAAGAAGAAAACAAACATTTGTTTCTTCCACAATGCCTTTACCCCGGAGCAATAAAAAAAGCTAAAGGAGCAGATCAGCTTTCTCCATACTATGGAATAAAGCCAAGTGATTACATTTCTGGTTCTCTCGTCATTCATAATACTGATTTAGATCAAAGCACAAATACAGAAAGTGAATCTCCTAAAGGCCCAACACCTTCAAATGGATGTGCCGTGCAGAAGAAAGAGTCTCTTCCATTATTGCCAAAAAATCGAGGCATGGTAATAGTTAACGGGGGACTAAAACAGGAAGAAAGGCCTGCAGCAAACCCACAGCAAGAGAACATTTCACAGAACCCTCCTCATGAAGATGGGCACAAGTCTCCTTCCTGGATCTCTGAGAATCCTCTACCTGCAAACGAGAACGTCTCTCCAGCCATTCCTACGGCAGAGGAACAGTTGTCTAGTATAGCAAAAGGAGTGAATGGTTCCACCCAGGCCCCAAGCAGTGGAAAGTATTGCCGACTGTGTGACATCCAGTTCAACAATCTTTCAAACTTTATAACTCATAAGAAGTTTTATTGCTCGTCACATGCAGCAGAACATGTCAAATGAAACAATCGGTCAACTTTGGTACCTGTGTTTAGCATATTGTTCCATACAGTCTAAAGAAAGCTGTTTGAATTACATCTGGACAATCAGGAGATAATTCACTATTGCTGAGTTGAAGACTTAAAGGTGTAATTTCATTACAGTCCATTAGTAAAGTGTATTATTGGTGCCATTTTCAAAAATATTAATTTATTTTACCAGCAGTATTCATAGCTGTAGTTATGTTATTTTTTATTTAAAAACTTTATATTAAAGTCATTTGTAATGTTATTGTATAGTTATTGTGTAGCACATATGGTTTGCACTGTATAGTAGATTTTAAAGAAAATAGTCACAAACAATACAGAAAAGCATTTTAGAAATAGCTTCAAAAGCACTTGTGTATCCTGATTTTTTTTCTTATATGCTATTGCAGAATAAATGTATATGCTAAAATATAACTTGCAAAAAAGTTTCAACTATGCTGTAAAGTTCGCCTTAAAATTTCAATTTTTTGAACAATTGGGCTCAGTTTGCACTTTATATTTTAGCAGATACAATACTTTAGTCATTAGGCTTTGCATTTGTATGTAGCAGTATGTTTCTGTCCACTTTCTTAATCTGAAACGTACGTTAAATGAAGATGGCAATTTTTTTCTTGTATAGTACTTGTATTTTCTTTCGCTGATGCATCTCTGTCTCAATTTTTAAACCTTTGCTGTTAAATGCAATACTTTATAAAGAATGAACAAAATTACTGGAAGCAGTATTGTAAGTAATGAGGTCATATCAATCAGTTTTATCTTTTGAAAGGCACAGTCTAAAACAAAACCCTAAACTCAATGCTGCAATTATGAATCTAATTCATATATAAGATATATTTAAATATAAGAGTAGCAATACTGCAACTGGTGATCACAAAGATAATGTTCTACTTCTGATAGAAATAATTTCTCAACAAATGTTGTTACTATGCATGTATATGGATGGAATAAAATTCCAGATCATTGGAGATGTTTGGTGGTAATTTATTTAAGTTTATTTTGTTTTTCAATGAGGATTTAGAGCTTWCAAACTAAAGAATCTCTTAGGAGTGGGTTGACATGGCCCTCTCCTTGGTGCAAGCAAAATATTTTAAAGAGGAAATGAACACAAGGGATGCCTCCGCTTTGAGGGTACTAGCTTGGCTAAGTTTGAGGCAGCCTAGTGAATTAAAATGTAAAATGTGAACGTCTGAAACCAGGAAGGCAGTTTCTTCTGCCATAACTAAGAGAAACATACTTGCCCAGAGGACTGGTACAGCACTTCTGTATGTCCAAACCAGTTAACCAGTCTGCTCCATCACCTTTGGCGTGATTCTTTAGCTGCTCAGTGGTCTTAAGAAAAGCAACTAGTAACATTTGTTTAAAATGAATGAAAGCTTGCTCCACTAATTCTATATAGAAACACTATTTAATAATTTATGTTATATTAAAGGCTGAACTCATGCACAAGTAACACCCTTCACTTGCGGGTTTTATTCAGTTGCCTGTGCACTGCTTTGATTTAAAAAAAAAGACTAAAGAAGTGAACTGCTGATGCATTTTCATCCTGCAAGTTTGAAGGCAAGACCGTGACATGAATATGTCACATAAATAGCTGTACTTATTTTAGTTCCTTTATCAGTCAAAACACCAACAGAAAATATAATATATGAAAGGATGGTATTCCAGCTAAGCAGCCAGTTGGAGTCCAGCACAATGTGCAGTCCCACGGGCTTTTGGCAGCCCTGTCTCCCTATGCACTTTAGAACTGAATCCATCCTTTTCTATGTGCAAGTGTGGAAGAACACTTGCATGTGATCCAGTAGCAAATAATAATAAAAACACTACAAAACCTGGTCATTTCTAGAGCTTTGAAAATAGAACAAAGATGCTTAATGTTGTGCTAATTCTCTCTCTCAGCCAAGCTAGTGGCAGCGTTACATTAATTTCAGTAGGACCAAAATTGGTCCTGTAACAAATACTTTGGGTTATATGTCTTGCAAAGGAGGAAAAGCAATAGAAATATAAGGATAACATGACAGAATAATTTATCATAATGATAAAACTTCTGTTAGGAAATGCCTTACCAATACATCTAACATTTCATGGTGTTTCAGAGAACAGGTACCTTATGATGGCAAACACAGATTTGAAGGCTATCTGTCGCACAAGTTTGGTTTAAGATCAGATGATTGAATCTAGATTGAAGTGTGCTAATTCTCACACATGTACGTGCATAGTCATGATTGTTACTTGAAACAGACCAGAGCGTTTAGGTGAAGTAAGCTGGTCAGAAAGGCACAAGTAGCATAATTTGCCAAACCCACGCAAGTCAAGTTATATTAAAGCCTGGAATATGGTATTGCTTTCTTCCCACTAGCTAATCCAATTCCTTTCACACCTAGACTTGATGGTCTATTTTCTTTATAAATCATATATTTGGTTGACCAGTTCCATTTTTCTAGCTGCAAAACCAGCACAGCCTTTATGAGCAAAGTTACATGGGTTTGGCAAGGACTACATTTCCCTCGCTTCCCTGGAGCTTCTGGCAACTCTGCAGTGCGCTAGACTCAGAAATATGTCATCACACTCTCTGAAGATACAGCTACGCTAACTAAGTAGGTGGCAAATATCATGTAGGAAATAGGAATAGTGACATTTTATTAAATATCTGTTAAAAATAAAAAACATTTAATAAACGTACCTACTCACGTGGCTGGTCTTGGGAAACATATTTTCCCAAATTTTTTACAGTTTCCCATTTCTTTCCATTTATTACATCCATTTTAATATTTGCTTGTTTAATGCAAGAACAAAAACTTGAGCAGCAGGAGCTGTCTTTTAAATCTCTCAGACAAGATTGCATAATGTGGCTATAATCTCATCTGGGAAGGATGAGGTAGTTAGGCTCATCTATACTATAAATAGTAAATATTATTCACGATAATAGATTATTTAGATCTATTTTCTGACCAAATTGGTGTCTTTTATTATCTACAGATAATGCATTTTTCAAAGTGATTTTAAAATCATTACACTATTACTAAGAACTATTGAATATGGGCTCTTTCCTGGTTTTGCTTGTGAGTAGGTTTATTAAGTATTTATCAAATCATCTACACAAAGACAGCCCACTTTTAGTGCATCTTTAATATCTAAAAGTCAGAAGAAAGTACATTACCTCTGCTGTATGATGTAGATTCACTCATTCATCAGCTGAAGTCAGTGAATAAAACTTTGGAGCAATCAAGTGGAGATGAGTAACTAACTCAAGAAAAAAAAAGATTTCTAAGGACCGACGTGGTGGCCACTTCCCTGTGTGGCTCACATAATTGAATCTATGCCATGATTTGGCTTTGAAGGACTGATAGGAATCCCCATGTGCATAGGAACTTTTACACATTCATTACATGGTCTCTGTCATCTCCATCCAATATCTGAACATTTTATATTACAGTCACTTTTTTATTTTAACCATAAGTGAGGTGGACATGCCGAATGCAAACTGCAAAGGGTTTTGCTACAGACTGATGTCTGTTTGTGTGAATTAGCATTGGAACATTAAGATTCTGGTGGTATTTTCTCCATATGGCTGCAAATAGTCATAAACCCACATTGTAGCTATCTGCCATGGATCCATACTGCTAACTTTCTATGTCCCTTGCCTGAAACTGTCTACAGGAATAAAGTAGTCCCATCGCAGACCCAGTCTGAGAGAATGCTGTAGTAGACAATGGTTCCCATGTACAAGAAATGAGATACCATTGGGAAGGAAAAAATAAAACACTTAAAATTGACATAGAAGAAAAAAAGAAAAAAAACAAAGTTTTTTTTTCCCAAACAGAAATAAGCTATTAACCTGAATTCATTCTAAAATGTTGGCTGAGGTAAAGCTTTTAATAGCTTTGAAGACAAGGCTTAAAGAAAATAATGATATGGTGAGTACAATGGAAGAAGAATGGTGTGGGGGAACCTAATTGAGGGCCGGAAAAGATACGAGGGGAATAGGCACTTTGCCGGGTTGAGGAGTGTAGTATGGGCACATCATTGTCTGTACTAGGCATCATTAACGAAGCATCAGCATCACAAAACAAGTGTGCCCATGAACATGAAGGCCTCCTGGGAGCAGCTGAAACACCCGTGAAAGGAAATAGTTGGGAAATCACTCCCAAGTGATGCTAAACATTGCCAGTGCAGAGATCCTTCCTCTGGCTCCCCAGGGCTGCCAAGGAAGATGGGCAGCTCTTCCCACCTTCCAGATGCCCTTCACAGCTGAGGATCTGAGTCGCCAAGAGCTGTCAAGAAAGGCACAACACAGGATAGAGGAGTTTGACCCCATTGTAAATWAGAGATACATCAGATGATACCCAAGATTTGGTGATATTAGCCCACAGGGAACATGGTCCGCTTATCTGAAGCCTTCCACAGCACTGTGCATCTAGGCCCTTTGGAGCCTTAGTAGAAAAAAATGAAAAAATAATGATGGTATTTGTGTGCAGTGAAACAGAGCACCATGAAGGGAGAAGGGCAGAAAATTTGCACTCAAATAATGAAAGTTTCTTCATAACATGGATGCAAAAGATGAATACATTGTGATTGCAAGCATCAAACAAGAAYTTTTGCGTCCATGTATATATTCTCAGACATGCAGATATATGTATACATATATAAAATATAGACAGAGTTGAGCAGGACAGGGAAAGAAGCTAAACTAGATTAAAAATAAGATCAGGGAGATAAATGAGGTGATTAGACAAATTCTTTGTCTGCTGAAGCAATTGCCAGACCCTTTAATCCTCATTGCTTAGGTAACTGGCGCCCTGTGGCACATAGTAGGGGAATGACACATTCTCTTCCAAATGTAGCTGTGCTGCTGGAGATACTACCCTCTGCCCTTCCTGCTCTTGGCATCTTGGCACAGYTCCCAAAGCAAGATATTTGCTTCTACCTGCCAACTCAATTGCTCAGGCACTCATTTTTTTCCCATCTGCCAGAGTAGTTGTTTTTGTAATTAAAGGTTTTGTTCTGTTCTTTTGTCTTTATTTATTTATTTATTACTATTTAATCTGGCTTGAATCAGCGTCCCTGATACAAGGTGGAGGTGGATGAGCTAGCACGTTGGAGAGGGCGGCAGTCGGCACCAATGAGGAGGGCAGAAGCACCCGCAGCAGTCAGGGCAGCAGCCAGCACCGCTGTGGATCGGTGCCTGAGCCAGCCCGCGCAGAGCGAGCCCCGTCCTGCAGCATCTGCAGGAGCTGCTTAAGCACCTGAGCTTGACAGCCTGAGCTCTTYACAGCACAACTAATAGCAAAAACACTAGCTCAGACGTGGATCGRTGTTGCCTTTAAGGGAATATCTCCATGAATGTTCTTCCTTTCAAACTTTCGGATAGGCTTCCAAGTAAGGAAAGTGATTATTGTGATTAGTAACACTGGGTACACCTGGAAATATTTTAGAACTAGTATTCATCTCACTTTTTCCAGTTCTAATTGTTTGTACTCAAGCTAAGAAGTCAGGATCGCATGATCCTGACGTGTTGGCTATATGTAAACACACTCGTCTTTCAGGACCACTAGCATCATCATTGTTTTGAAAGCCCATCTGTTCTCCAAACACTTCTCTGCTCAATTATTCACATGCACTAATAATTTCCTTATTTATAAGAAGAGAAACTTCTGTGTGCCAGAAGATCTGTCTTGTAGCTGTGACCGGCTGATACAGAACAGATTGCAGAAACCACAGTCCTCAATCTACATCATGACAAAATTAGCCCTGCTACTCCCACACTTGTTTGAAGTAGAAGCCACAAGGGCAATAAACGGAGAAGCTGAGATGTGAAATGGTAATAGATCTTCAAGTCTATTTAGCCCTAAAAGAGTGTAGCTGCATAKCTGGCTTGTTTAGTTTACTTTGGAAGAAGCAACCTTCAATTCATTTGCTTTTTCCTTTAGAGCAGAACTTGCTAAACCCCTGGCAACTTGGTTTTTAGGAGGATGTGGGGAAAATACTGCTGGGCTGACTGCTGGCATTTTGCCGGAGGGAGAACAGACTGCCTCTTTTGGTACTTTGACATTTTCGATCTAATGCTAATTCTGATGAACCTACCCCCAAGAGATACATTTGTGGAATCTAATAAAAGACCCGTAGGCTCAAAGACTGATCAAAGAAGAAAACTGTTTAGAGAGAAGCCGGCTCAGGCTGTGATTGAAGTTTCTGTACTGTGGTAAGCATGCAAGGGGAAAGGGACATGTCGGTTTATTGCCACAAGTTTTCAAAGCAGAAAATAAAAAGAACTCCCCCCCTCAAATGATCTCCTTGAACAAAAAGAACAAGTAAGAGGAAATTCAAAATCCATTTGGAAGGATAATCTTCAAACTCTGCTCCAGACCAAAGGAAGGAGAATGTGCAGATTCAACTAACAGAAATTTAGTCTAAAAATCTCCTTCCCCTTCCAGTACATTTGCCCTTTCTATTTTAACCGAAAGTACAAGTCGCAGTTGGGCCACATAACACAACAGAAGCGAGGTGCAGGGTGCTGGGGTGCAGCCATCTGTAGCGAYGGGCTAACCCGAGTGCTCTGGCAGCACAGTGTTTCCCAAACCCACAGCCTGCCCGGCCCCTCGCAGCTCAGCCGTGTGAGTAAGGGCCCATGCAGTGACAAGTACCTGCCCGTGCCTGTGACAGCTGTTCTGACAGCTGCTCACTGGCACTCTCAGCCCCTGGCAGAAAAAGAGCTATTCATAACAAAGCAGCCCTGGGTGGAAGAGAAGCAAACTTTCCTGAGATGCAAGTACYGCTGCTGACCAGCTGACGTGCACAGCCCCGTCCCCAAGGTAGCTCTCTCATTTGGWTTATAAGCCAATACAAGATGGACTTTAAAGAACTGAGCATCCCAAGTGCAAAGAGCTTCCTGTTGGGAGGTTCTGTACATGTTTACGACAACAAGCAGCAGTGGACTGAGAGAAGTGGTGCAGGCTTACATAAAAATAAATGACTTGTTTCATTACAGTAAGGATTCTGATGCAAAATGCAGCATACTGAAAACATGAGTTAACCTGATATCTTAAGTTCTTTTAGAAATAAAGATGAAGCGAAGTTAGCACTCTGCAAGTACCAAGACCTCTTCTTTCTGCAGGATTACCATTCCACTAACACCACTTGCTACTAACAAATGATCGATAAAAATTCAGGTCAGGCATTTGGAACCTACATCTAATACTAAGAAAACTCCCATTGAAATGAATTATGGAATCATTCACTACAATTGCTCTGTCTAGAAGTAGATAAAAGAAAATATGTCTTCGTGACCTTTATACAGGTTCCACTACATTTATATACTGTAGAAACAGCTTATTTTGTATATGATAGCACTAGTTGTACAGCTGTATAGCAGKAGCCACTACCTCCCTATAAATATAGAGGAAACTTCCGATAGCTGGAGACACGTCTAGAAAAGTTAATGTCACGGAATCRCTGAGGTCAGAAGGGACCCCTGGCAAACATTTAGCCCACCCCACTGCCCAAGGTCATCTAGAAGAGATTGTACAGAATCATAGAGTGGTTGAAATTTGAAGGGACCTCTAAAGATCATCTAGTCCAGACCCCTTGCTCAACCATGGACACCTAGAGCATGGGGCACAGAGTGGCATCCAGGTGAGTTTTAAAGATCTCCAGAGAAGGAGACTCCACAAAGTCTCTGGGCAGCCTGTGCCAGGGCTCTGTCACCCTCACAGGAAAGAAGTTCTTCCTCACATGCAGATGAAACTTCCTGTGTTTTAATTTGTACCCATTAACGCTTGTCCTATCACTGGCCACCACCGAGAAGAGTTTGCCCTRTCCTCTTTACATTCTCTCCTCAGGTACTTGTACATATTGATCAGATCSCCTCTCAGTCTTCTCTTCTCCAGGCTAAACAGGCCCAGCTCGTTTGGTCTTTCCTCATACGATAGATGCTCCAGTCCTTTAATCATCTTTGCTGCTCTGCACTGGACCGTCTCTAGCAGCTCCACATYCCACCTGTCCTGKGGAGCCCAGRCCTGCACCCARYACTCCAGGTGCGGCYTCACCAGGGCTGAGCAGAGGGGCAGGATCCCCTCCCTCGACCTGCTGGCAACGCTCCTCCTCATGCAGGCCAGGAGCCCATTGCYCTTCTAGGCCACRAGGGCACATTGCTGCCTCATGGGTAACTTSTTGTCMACCAGGACTCCCAGCCCTCTTTCCACAGAGCTGCTTTCCAGCAAGTCATTTAGAACCTCAGCCTTTTCCATGACTCTTTTCCCCTGCCCCATCCAGCAGTGAGACCACATTTTCTGTAACCTTTATTGCTGCTGTTATGCTTCTGGAAKCTCTGCTGCCCTTTGCAACCATTGCCAAATTAAATTCCAGACAACTTTGTCTATCACCTTATCAAATGACCTACCTTTCACTTTTTCTTCATATGCCTTGTTCTTGGGCAAGCCACAATTCACCTGGACCATCATGTCATTCACAGATTAGTTTTGTACAGAGTCAGTCAGCAAGATTTTTCTGGATGATGAGCAGCATAACKTAAAGCAACAGCAGGAGTGTAGGATGTGCTTGCAGCCATTGTTTCAATGTCTCCAAAAYTGCTGTGGAATGAGGAACGGTCTGTATTTGATTACAGTGGGATTCAAAGTTTATCATTATCTGTAAGTTCTGTCATATCTTATCTCTCATTAAACTGTAAAACCCCTTTTCATTCTACCTCTTCCAGTAGTCTTAGTCRTATATTTTTTTCACTATTTTTACTTTCCCTTTTACTCCTTTTCACTTTTCATCTTCTCCTTAATTTTGATCTGCAACTTACTTTCACAAAGACCTTTTCACCCATTAAATCCAACTTCCAAGGATACACAGAGAAAAACAACAAATCCACGTGATGACATCTCAGAAGGGAAAGAAAAAAAAAATTACATAATTCTAAACTTGGAAAATTTTGAATTCAAATTCAGACTAAGAACTCAGTCTATCAATGGCACCGAATCCCAGATATCATCTGACAAAATATAGAAATTATGTTGTGTCAGAATCCTTAWGTAGGATATTGCACTGCCCTGCTGTTAGACAGTAAAATAATCCAGAGGGGCTTTATCTAGTTGCTTCTACTCACTACCACAAGATCTTTTCAATATAACAAAGACATCCACCATTAGCTGGCACAATTGCTATAGGAATCAGATGATCAATTAGTAAACAGAAGTTCCATAGAGAAGGAAAAGAAAAAATAAAATAAAATAAAATAAAACAAAATAAAATAAAACAAAATAAAATAAAATAAAATAAAACAAAATAAAACAAAACAAAACAAAATAAAACAAAATAAAACAAAATAAAATAAAATAAAATAAATAAAATAAAATAAAATAAAATAAAATAAAATAAAATAAAATAAAATAAAATAAAATGCTATATTGTTACCTCACCCTGAATATACAGTTGACCTCTCAACATTGCAAGGAAGGAAAAATACATGCTAGCATTTCTACACCGTGGAAGTACAGGGGACACTCAACCTTATAAGGAGATACAGATGAACGCTCTTACACCCTGAACATACATGGGACACTCAACCTCATGAGGAGTCACCTTAGCCCGGTATCCCAGGTTAAGGGGAGTGAAAGGATACTCACACCATGGTCCAGACAGAGTCGTTGTCCAGGCGTGGTTCTTGAACCTTGCTCAGCTCGTCACTGCCAGACTGCCTCTTATATGCTTATATCCTATATAAGGAGTGCGTGACTGTGCTGTGCTCATCCTCACAAGGTGGTCCTTCCAGGATCTTCCAGGGAGTTTGGCCCCTTATCAGGTGCTTTGCAAGYGTATCAGTTCCTTTGTGAGTTGGATCTTTGCAAACTTTAGCAAAGTGGGACTGTCCTGCCTCCACAGGACTTCCCCCTTTCTTGTTGGGGAAACCACTCAAATTCTCACCATGGCTTTTCTGACAGGCTTTTCTGCCACCCCTGGTGTGCTTTTCTGTCATCTGTSTGTCATGGCAGAGCTTGGAAGAGCTTGAGCACTTCATCAGTTTTGTTGTTAACTTTTTACTTGCCCATCAAAGGACAAGGTGATTTTTCTCCAAGTGCTTTGTTGATATTCTTTCGGATGCTTATTAAGGAGTTTGTTTGCTTTTTCCTGTACAATTATTGTGCTCTCCTTCTGAATATTCCAGTAAAACAGTCTGTTAATAAGTAAGCTCACTGTACTTTCGTGGTCAGGAAGCAAATTCCATTTTGAATTTACATACATTTACTCAGGAACAGTTATTCCAGAGTTGTGCTCCTCTCACAGGTAAAAAGCAAGAACAAAACAGCTGTTGTACAAACTACCAGGAATATATCAAACATTTATACTACAAATCAGTTAATAGGAGCAGAAACTGTTATGCTATTCTACAGTTTGCATTAATCAGGCTAGATTCTTCTTTCAGTTTCATAATGCAGAACAGAGCAGAACTGTAGAACAGAGCAGAACTATGCTTAGTTCTAACTGAAGGTACTCCAGATTTTTATTTTTTTTATTTAATGCTACTGAGGTCAAAATGTGTCCAGAAAAACTGCAGTTAGTTTGTCCGGAACATATGGCATACCAAAATTTCATTACTAAGATAATTTTTAAGTAATTAAAGATCTTGTTTTTAAATGTACTGTGGATCAAGTGCCTCAACTACTGCCACATTTATATCTGTTTTTAAAAATAAAGTAATTGGTATCTTGTTGACAAGATCCTTACTTATATAGTTATTTCCATAAAAGGCGGCGCAGGACACTGTAACTTCTTTCTTTTTTTTTTAATGTGCTGGTTGTACATCTTCCAGCTTATAGATCCTTATATCAGCAGAGGCAGCAGGCACAAAAGTTGCGTGCCTCCCATCACTGCATCTAATACAACCTGGGGTTTCCAGTAGTTAGGCTCTCCTCACAAAATATAGTGTGGTCTTTCTCAGTAGGTACTACAGGGCACCCTTTCAGCAATGATACTTCTTTGGATGCTGTGTCTAAATGCCAGTGCTGACCCGGCTGCAAAGCTGTGGTGAGGGCTTTCTTATCTCAAGTGGCAGAAGTTTTGCCTTCCCACTTTGGGCAGAGGGGGAGGGAATGAGCCAATCTTTGTGCATCCACAGTTGTGCTCTACTCAGAAAATTGTGCTCTACCAAAGTATGGGATTGCTGTGTAGTTTAATAGGTATGGGTAAATTTATCCAAAAAAAAAAAAAAAGTCAGCTACTATTCTGTGGTTCTYCTAAGGCACCTTTGGGTGGTTTTTATGGTTTCTCAGCCACTGTTTGAWATATTTTTGCAATCCCTTTTCAGAACGTTCAATGAGAAGCTTCTGACACCTTCTCATTGAAGGCAAAGTGAGATCTGGCACCTGGTCTCTATTCAGAACAAGGCCTAACAAGCAATGTGTGATTGGGACATTTCGAGGTGATGTGCCTCTAAAGTGCCTTACCTTGTAAGAGAAATGATCCCTTTCTGCAGTTCTCTGAGACKTAACAAAGATTTCTTCAGACCCTTTCAAAAATTCAGCACAAAATAAATTAATTTTGAAATATTTTCAGTTCAGATTTGATGGGATGATTTAACTATATGATGCACTGGGCAGATGTAAAARTGGAACACACAAAATACAGAAACTTGGCTTTAGGGTATAGGATCACTGACACAGTGATGGGATCTCACTGGTTCAGCTATGAGCAGTAGACACTTCTAAGAAAAGGTTCTTCCTCAGGCATAAAATATTATATGAATGCAATAAAATATTATATGAATTTTACTATTTTCCAAATTTGGTGGTAATGAATATTTTCTTCCTAAGCAAGTGAACTAGTTTAAACAGGAAGCCTGGAAGTTCTTGATCTTTGATGAACAATACTTTGCTTTCATTTCACTGTTAAATAATTAAAGATAATCATTAAAAAAMCACACAAACTATGAATTTGTGTAAATGGCAGTTCTGTCTTCTTTGCAGCAACTTTTAGAAGGTTGCAATATTTCCAGTATGAAAAGTACAAGTATGCCATACCACCATGTTATTCCAGATGTCTCTGCAGCCTTTTAAATAACAAGAGGTCAATTTAATCAAGCCACTGCTGCAGACAAATGTAGTGATAAACCTACACTGCAAGTGTTTATTATGTTTGGCAGGTGCTTATGTAGTGGTCAGGCAAAGAACAGCTCTGCACGGAGTAGGATATATACTTCAGTGTTGGGGTTCAGGGAAAGGATTACATTTGAATTGCTTGCATGTGATTGCTTAAGAAAAAGCAATATGTTCTTGTAGAGGTGAAATGAAAGGCTTTACTTACCAAGATTGGCTGTCTCTCAATAGCTCATCCCTTAAAACTTTTTCTAATGACAGTGAATGTCAGGCTGGAATCTTGAACAGAAGTAAATGACTTGTGGGGAAAAAAGCAGTGGCTGTCTAGAATTTGAAAGTGAATTTGGAAGTGAATTTCAATTGAGCAATATTCCTTTTTTATTATTATTATTGTCAGACCTCTAAATGCTTTGCAGTGGAACATCCATCTTTTTATGTAATACTCGTGGTCAAGTTGAACATTTCTTTGAAATTCCTGCAGAATGTTTTCTAACGTACCCGTGTAGAAGGGAGGCTTGTCCTGCACTGATGAGCTCGGTAGGTAATTCTGTGGAGAACACCAAGCAGCCCATGACCTATTGAAACAACATAAAGCAGATTTTTGCATTTAAATGGTATTTGTTTCCTTTTAGAATGTTTAAAAATTATTCATTAAAAAAAAAGTGAGTCATTTTGATTAAGGCAGTTCAAGACTGATAAGAAATRAAGACAAAATTTATTTAACAAGTCATCCAAAGATGATGCAAAGTTCTCCTTCCAATTCTCTATGGCTATAACTGTTACATGGGGACACTCTGAATGTGATTTAATAATGTAGGAAATACGAGTGTAACTTCCACGTAGTTGTTTGCTACAATTCCAGAGAAACTAGAAGAATTGTTTAATAGCACAAACCAGAAGAAYTGTTTAATTCAAACTGTTGGCCATGTGTTTTTATATCTGGAAGTCTCATTCATTAGCTAATGAGTAACAGAAAAATGCAAAACAGCACACATGCTACAGAAAAATCTTTTAAATATCTAAAACATAATTGAGATCCTAGACTGTATGTGGTAAAGCCATTATTCCAGGACTTCTGACTTGTATTTCACAAAGCTAATTTCACTCCTTTTTTTTTTCTTTTTTCTTTTCTCTGTCTAGATAGCACGGGCTTCAACTTTCCTCAACGCAGAAACCTCATTGCATTACTTAAGCAATGTAAGAGCATAACAAGGACTGTTTCTAACATGGTCTGCAGAATGTGTTCATCTAGACAGTGTCTCTCTGCCACACTTACAGCAAAACCCACAATTAATTTTTGCTTTCTACAGTCCCTTTCTCGTCTGGAGGCAGTTATCAGCAGTGATTAAATATTGCTRTTGGAATAGGTGCTCTTCTTCAGCACTGTTCTTCCTCTTCCTGGAAATATATGAGGAAGGCACGACTATTTCTTAGCATTGGTAATAGCAAGGCCGTTTGGAATAAAAATAAGAATGTAAATTATTCTCGTTATGTGTCATAGCATAGACCATACAGATTAGCCATATTCCTTATCATATCCAGAGTGACTGCAAGATTGGTTTAGCTACAGGCAAATGGTTCTGATCAGCCTGGGTCATGTGGGAATGGAGGGGTTAATCTTTATTCTTTATAAATCGTCATCATGTAGGTATTTTATTTTTGCTTAAGCAAATGACAAAGGAAAAAGAAAACCTAAGTTGTATATTATGGACTTGATCATAAGGCCTATCAATCAGGTAATAGAGTTTCCAGTTAAAAGATAAACTAATACTGATAAATTTGCATTTTCCCTTCTTTCTTTAATCTGACTTTTATCTTTTGTGAATGACATTGGACATATATAGTTATCCAAAATGAATATTTTGTTTATGTATATGGATTCTTCAGATTGCCCGCATTAACGGCTCTTAACCTTTAAACTGATTTATAAACATGTAAGAATAAAATGTCAGCATTCATTTGTCATCTCGCAGTAAACTGTCAGCATTCGTTTCTCAGCTAAAATAGAATATCTGTCTAAGAATTTACATTAGACTCTGTAATCAAACTAGATTAACACCAGTGCAGCTCAGCATGAGMACTTGATATCAAGCATACACACTCCATTAATACCTTAATGTGCATTCCAGGTTACATCTCACAGTGATCTAGTGAATTCAGTAGAACTTGTTGCTGAAAGATGTGCCTGACTCACGCAATCTCTTCGTCTAGCACATCAGCATAATGCTACAGCAGCCCATAAAAGGGAAGGGACAAAGTTTTAAAGGATAAATACTGGACACTGGCAAGCAATAGTGTACATGCATGAGAAGTGAGAAAGAAAATTACGACGAGTGGATCTTGGCTTTGAAACTCATGGTCTACTTCCATTGACCAAACCCCAGCAATGGCAGGAGTGYATTTGCTGCTAGTTCATAGGGAACATTCCTGAAGGAGATTTATGATTTCAGCTGGATAACAAGTACATTTTTACAAGTGTTCTGATAATCAGTTAAACTGAGTTACTGGTTTTGGACCTGCATTTTATTTTCTGAAACAGACCTGGAAAACTTCCTAAAACTGCCAAATAGAATGAAACTGCCAAAAAGAATGAAAACATTGACMTGTGAATGTAACCTGTAGGGATTTGTTGCTTTGACTTTGTTGGATGTTAGGGTCAAAATCRGTGAGGATGACACASAGGTTTTAGTGGTAAAACAACGTATTTCTGTACAAAGCGTGGAAGAAGAAAGCTCAGAGAAGCACCCAGCACCAAACAGAAAYGGGTGGAAAAATGCTGGTAATGGAKGTGCTAATCAGAAGCTGTTCATTAAGGTGCAGASATGTGTTTCCCAGTCTGCTACTTCCTTCCTGGASTGTYCAATCCATGGCTCACCATGGCAGGACATGAGGAAAAGCCGGCAATTTGGATGTTGAAAAGAGTCCTGCCCACCCCTGCCTAGCCGAAGGTAGGATTTCTATCCCAAGGCACTTTCCAGCGCAGGCAAAGCAGTGGGTACCCGGTCACTTCCTGCTGGCTGCTGGGCAGCTCAATAATGGACCCCAGCACTTGCAAGGCTCTTCGCAGGCTTTCAGCTGGCTGCTCTCTGGAGTGTTTTGAAAGAACTCACATATGACATATCATCATGGCATTATAGAAACGGAAAAATCATCTCCGAGCAAAGATCAGAAAAGAAAGTGTTTATRTAAGTGTGTTATAGGAGAAGTGTAAATGTTGACATGTGTGCCAAAGCCTTGCCTTGAAATGTAAGTGTTCAACGGCTACAAATGCAGGGAAGTCTGTTATGGGTAATGTCTGGACATTTACTGTCTAAGAGCTGTTGTTTAAAGCTCTTCATACTGTTGTAAATACATTTTGTAATGTTTTATATTATTTATAATGCCTTTTGTGTGTATTTAGTGTTTGCTTACTCAGAAATGGTATAGAATTTTCCCTTTGAGGATGATTGTGACTTGTTAACATTTATTTATCAACATTTTACATATCAAAGTTCCTGATTTTTTACTGTGTAATACACTCTGGAAAGTCATTAAAAAAGCCTAGCTTATAACAGAGCACAGAGCTGRATTTTGGTACAGGAAAGTGCTACAAAACAAAGTGTTATATTATCTCAGTTCCCCTGCTATGCAGCACAAATATTTTCCAGTATTTAGTCTCATGCCAAAATAAATATATTTGGGGTGTTTTAAAGAGCAATTTTTAAATTAGTCAGGACTTCAGCTGTGATGAAATGCATGAGTTTTTCTCTATTATTGCCAGTGGCAGAGGGTCTAGCTGCTGCCTTCTGTGAGGAATTGGCTGTACTTTCACAGAACTTGGTCACTGAGCATTTGAATTTCCCTATGGACGTGTGTAACGTCACTGCCGATGGATCTTTCTTCAGTTATAAGTTTCAGCTGTAAGAAAGAACGATGCCTCCTGAATGACCAGTTCGGTCGCACAGAGTTTTATTTGTCCTTCAGGCAAATATAGAGCAGAACATAACTCCACTGGTTAATTCGAGGATAGTAACATTAATATTAGGCAGTAGCCTAGGCTGTTTTTTAAATGCTTGAAAATAGGAGTTGGAGCAAGCTCTCTGTAAAATACTTCTATGCGACTTTTTTCTGCATTGCTGGCATGGTCCTGCTTCAGCACACTTTGCTTAAAAAGGATAACATTTTGTAAGGTTTTCATACTCCTGATGTCATTTTGGCTCTGAAGAACAAACTTCTGATCCTGGACTTCCCTCTTCTGGCAGTTCAGTATATTCTCCTGCCTTGACTTATTTGACTCAAATACCATATGGTGTGGGAGGTCAAATATCACTAACCTCAGTGATGACTACTGAACATTCTGTACATAGATTTGAAGTGTAAAAAAGAAAGGTTACTCAGTTTGGTCAACAAAATAATATAGAAAAAGACAGAATGTTTCTGCACACAGAGGTTATTCATCATCAGTTATTGATTCAGTATTGATAACCACAGAAATAGCTCTGCAGAATTATATGCTGTATTTGCAGATCATACTAATAGGGGAGAATATTTTTTACAATTAGCTGAAACCCCATCAGTCCTGAAGTAGTTCTCCTGACCATGAGCAGATTAGTGTGAAATTTAATTTGTGCTAATCTGTCCAAGACCGGAGAAGCACAAAATATATTTTATGCAGTGTTTACCCACTTTGCCATATATAGGTGTATGCATGAGTGATGAATCATGCAGCTTCAGGTTTCCTGGAGTGAATATCTATGGAGCCATGAGGCCTGGATTTTCATTATATCATTTTTGTTCATGTGGGACAAGGACTGAACCCATATTTTCTTAAGAAAATATGTGTATGAATCTGAAAAGTTTAAAAATGAGTTTAGACATATCAGCTAAGGACTAGTYATAACTTTTTTGTTCCTTTCATATACATTATGTAGAATAGGTTGCCTTTTTTTTGTTTGTTTTTTTGTATAATATTTAAGAAAACTTATCTGAGTAGGTTTCTTTGGAGGAAAACCATGAAAAGTTACTGATTGAGTGATTGTGAAACCAAGAGTGTAATTTGTAACATGAACATCTGAAAACAGCTGCTCCTCTTGTTTCCACTGCAGTAGGAGTGCTGCTGGATTTGCAGAATTTTGTTGCTGGAATTGCCTCTGATTTGCTTTAGCATGACAAAAGCAGATGTGGGGAGCGCGCTTGCTTGCGCAACAACGCTTGCATCTCCAGAAGAGTGCCACAAAACTGTTGTCATTGCAGAAACAGCAAAGCTCTCTCAATAATTCTCACATGGTTACAAAATACATATTTGTTTCTTGCTGGAAAAGCTTACCAGTGGAATGAATGCTAAAACATGACATGGTTTGACAGTTATTTAAAATCGATACTGAGGAATGTGTTCACTGCAGAAGCAAGGGTTGTTGCGTAGCTTCCAAGAGTTCTTTGGTAGTTACTCATTAAAAAAAAAATAAAAAAAATTATGTGCAGTGCCGTGATTTATGTGTAGGGCCAAAATGGAACTGAGTTTCTTTCCATTAGTACCCTGGCAGGGTTGAGTCTGTGTTTCGCTCCCACCGACAGCTCTGTCTCTAATTTACTGATGCAATGCAGTAAAGCAAGACAAGTGTTGTTAGCTGTGCAGGCAGTGGCAAGGACACTCAGGGTGGATGAACAGGTGCCCTCTATTTCTGAGAACTTGGACCTCGTTCTTTAGGGTAAGATCCAAATTGCACAACAATGTGAGAATTTACCCATTGTGCGATTGCAATCTGCTGTGGTCTTGCCTGCAAAACGCTGCACCACAATGTCCCGCATGGATCAGCTTTGCTTGGCATAAGTGAATCAATCCAGCTGATGTGGGCTTCCCAAAGGACTGGGAGCAATATCCTTATTTTGCACAAGCAGCTAAGAGTACAGACAAAATGCCTGCACATTCATGTAGGCACTTTGACTGCTGAGCTGTGTCTTGAGGAGATGATTTCAACACGATAAGAACAGTTTGCGGTCTCCGACAAAGGCAGGTTTTGATGGTGGCTTATGCAGCAAATGTTCTTTCTCACTATTTGCTGCTCTCTTTTTATGGTTCCCAGTGTCCACATTTGCCTGTTAATCATGCATAGCTGATATTCAGGTGGCCGTGCCATGCCTTGGCAGATGGCACCTCCAGATCCCATTTGKTTTTTTGTAACCAAACATAAACAATATACCAGTTTACTTTGAAAACCTTTGCTGCTGTGGTTCAGCAGCTGAACTACAAAATTAAAGGAGCAGAGTGTTAATGCATCACAAGGTTGTTGAGAAAAAAAACACATTCTACAAACCATTTATCTAGTTCCAAGAAAAGACTGATGTATTTTGCTGTTGGACAGAACCCTCATGGTTACATAGCCATTGTTATACRTAGTGTATTGTGCATATAAAACCACAGAGGCATGGTATATGTTAATATTTTTATGGTAAGAGGCTAGCACCTCCTACTGTGCCAGCCAGCTGAGTCTGCAAATCTTTCCAACTCAAATATCAATTTGAATTTCAAGCATGCAAAGAGGGAACATTTTCCTTGCTCAAACTCCAGCCCATTTTAGACCCAATAGGCTTCTGGTCTGATGGAGAGTTAAATGTGTTTCCATCCTGTCTTCTGAGGTCCCTGACACTTCCCTGCACATTTGCTCCCTGATGTTTCACTCTTTTGGGATGGAGCCATTTGGATGCTGCAAGACAAGATGCAGTTAGTAGCTTATCCGTTAGTGAAGTATTTCCTCTGGGAAGTGGGACACAGGGTCACTGCACAACCCCAGACTAAAGCAGTCAGCATGGTGAATGAAAAATTTTGTAAACAGGCATTACGGAATGTTATTCTACCTAAAAAAATGCTTAGGTCTTTGTCCTCCAGCTTTATGCTCAATCTATGGTTTCTGTCTGTTCAGTCTATTCTCCAGGTGYTTTCTAATAGTATCATCTCTACCCAAACCCTCCTTACATCCTCATGTCATGCAATTACTCTCAAAAATGTCCAGCGGGCCAGGAAAGAGCTTTGGAGTGGCTGCTCTGCATTTTTTGCCCTGTCTTTTTAGAGGACAACATGTCAAGATGTTTCTCCCTTCCTTCTACGTATTTCCTGACAGTCCCGCTTTTGAACCAGACCAATAAAAATGTATAGTTAGCAGAATGATAACTCAATCAAGAAAGAGTATTCAAAACATTATTAGAGGCCTATTCTAGTCTATCACAACTAGTTCTAGCTGTTAAAAAAAAATAAAAGGACAAAAAAGCCCTGTAGACCAGCTCATAGAGGTATGCTGATTTCTAAAATAGATCTTAGGTGCCTTCACTTAACTTGGCTGCCAATACACAGTATTACCTTTGCACCAGTTATTTAGAGACTACTTTTGACAAAATATCTTCTRTAATGTGGGGGAAAGTACAAGGCACACGCAAATAAAAAGGGCTAAACTTCTGTGCGTAGAACTCTGCATGGGAACARCAAATGAAAAATGAAAATATGATCTTCTAAATAATTTTGTGATCAAGTTATATTTTGCTCAAAAATTAGCAGCAGTTGAACCTCAGTATTTTGGGAAATACTTTCTGCTTAACTCATGAAAAGAGATCTAAAAGGTAAATGGGATTGAAAATCTTCTTGTCTGGATTTTCAAGTAATTTACACATCTTTGGTGAATATTTCAGGGTATGTGCTGATAAGAACTCTCAAAGAAAAAATTCTGAATTACATTTTAAAGCTACCTTATTTCTCTCCTTTCAAAATTATTTTAACCTCCTTCTCAAGTTCATTTAAGCCTTGGGCCCCAAAATTATTTGTGAGATTTCTCTCGCTTTGTGTGAAATTTGAAATTGCAGTTCAAATAGTTTTATTACTCCCTTACATGGAATATATATGATACTTAGTTGTACCTACACACTGTAGACCCGCACTTCCAGTTGCAGCTGCCGTTATAGATTATAGATTGCTATCTGCGCCTTTTTACAAGGTCATCCATTCCTTTCTCGCTGCCTTACAAGTTTTCCTACTCTTGTCATTTAAAACGGTTTCATGTCTATCGATCATCATCTTTATGTCTTCAGTTTCCATGTCAGCGTCTCGCTGTTTCAAATGGAGGCTTTAAAAACTCTTATCCTGTGCAGCCATTGTAACTGGAATCACACCTAACCTATTACTAGGACTGTAATATCTTCCGTGTTATTACTGTAAGTATGGTACCTCTGATAGAATCTTTAAAGCAAAGGACAGACTCTGTAGTTGATCGTGACTTTTTTGCTGCCATTGGAAAGCATTTTTTATCTTCCCAGGAACTCCTATGATCAAGGGAATCTAAAGAYCTCGAAAATAGAGTAACTATCTATGTAAAAACTAAACCACACCTGGTCTCTGTTTCTGCCCACTTCATCTCTCCATTTAAGTTTGAAACTTACGTATTTCCTACCGAATGACATTGGTGCAGTTAAAGGATTTGTTTAATTAAGGAGAACATGAAAAAAACAAGGTCATGTATAACAATAATAATAATAATAATAATAATAATAAAACCTCTTACCATTGGTGTTCTATAAATTTCTATTAACTCCATACCTGACAAGGCATTGAGCTAAGAGAAAATTAACTTCCTATAAGTCTTATTTGTAGCAAAAATAATTAAGAAAATACAATCTMTTGTCTTCTTCTCACTAGCCACCTCCAACTTCCTCATGTGGACAAGTAAGTTACTAATAAAATGCTGCTGAACGGCAAATAAAAGCTTAGTTCAGTATAAAACTTTTAAAAGTGCTAAAAAGATGACCATTAATATTATCCATATTAGTGGATATTTACTGTACTGATAAATTGTTCAGTCAAGGCTGAGTTCGGGGATGAATTGAACAGCTACAAAATTTGAGGTGCAATTAAACATTAACACATCAGTAAAGCAGAAATTCTCATAGCTGAGGTTACAGACAGAAAAGATTAAGTGTGTTTTTCATCTCCTCAGAAATATTAGTCATGCACTATTGTTATTTACCATTACGCACAGATACATTTCTATTTTATTTATTGTTAATGATTATCAAAATTTAAAATAATATGAAGAACTGTTTGTGTATTGTTACTTGTATATATAAATTTAATAATGTCAAAATCTGTTTTTCTCTGTATTTTTTCTAAAGTGCATAACCTTTTAAGTAGGCATGTGCATATCGTGTCTCCAGAAATATTTATGTAGCAAATATATTTACYTTTATAGTAAATATAAAATCTACATTAAATATTAATCATTGTAAATACATGCAAAAAGCACCCCACTGCTGCAAGTTTTTTACTTTACTTCTAAACTGAGCATAACCAGCCTAGCATTGAGCTCCATGCCATGACTGCCCATTCTGTTCAGCTGCTAGAAGGCTTCCTGGCAGCTTTAGCCTGTGCCAAATTGCTCTCTCACAGGCCARCCGAGCCATAATTTGGTACTACAGATGCTTGCCGAGCAACCAGTGCTCAGCCTCCTGCATGGTGCTGGGCCCTAGTTCACACTCTCTTATCCCAGCGTGATAAGATAATAAGAAARAAACTAGAAATACAAATGAAAATGCTTATGGAAGTCTTCCTCTAYAGAGATCTAAAACCTAACAAGTTTTGGGTTGCAGAAGATGAAGGGAAGAGGTTGTTTGTTTGTTTTGAAGAGCTTTTCTCCTTCTCCATCAGAAAAAAAAACACCAAGAATTCGGTATTCAGATCCTTATGCGGTGACAACACACAAATCTTKTTTTAGGCTTTAGACAAAGAAAAGATCTATGCCTGATTATAGCAACATGATACATAAGAATAGTTTTGCCTGGGGGAGGGGAATCACATTTCTCCTTTTATATCTAGTCCTGTATGTGGTCTTACATCCTACATCTCTTGGTGTTTGCTCATTTAATGATTAGGTTATTTACAAATTAAGTCTGTAAATTGGCACATTCCCACTCTGTGCCTTTATTCCTCAAACACCCTGACAGACTCATATTCTGCTTTTAGCCAAAAATGAACTTATTGCCTGGTTGGAAGATATTTCCTTAACTCCAGGTGCCTATCAATTCTAGGGKTTTTTTTTCTACCTTTGTTAATAATGTTGATGTAGCTTGTCTCAGAGCTCCAAAGGTTTATAAACAAAATGATATTTTTATTTCTTTTTTTTTCCTTGTCAGGGTAGATTAGTGAAGAACTGTAAACTGTAAAGTAAATTGAAATTATTAGACAGTAATTGCAGACATTTAAAAACTCCAGTACAAACTTATGCTCAGATCTTAAAAGATCATAAAATATGTAAATAACTTCTGTATGCTGTCAGACTKTAAACTTACACCGCAGAGTATCCATACTGTTTTGTTCAAATATTTTCTTAAAAAAAAAATACTTGGGCATCTATCTGATTTGTCCCTAGGCTTCATTTACACTSTTTGGTTTGGAGTGATGCTGAGACGTTTCTGGGAAGTTTGGGTGCTCCTTCAGCTCCAGAGTGTCCACAGGAGAATACGTTCTGTAGGGCTTCAGAGAGTGGTTGAAATTGAAGGGCACCTTTGGAGGTCATCTACTCCAACCCCAACTACAGCAGGCTGCTTAGGACCATGTCCAGTGAGCTTTTGAATATTTGCTCTTCTTAAATCCATATTGACTATTCTCAGTCACCTTTCTGACCTTTATATGTCTAGAAAAGTTTTCCAGTATTATTTGTTTCACCACTTTCCCAAGGATTGAGATGAGGCTTACTAGTTCTGTGTTCTCCTTTCAGGCTTTCTTGAATATAGGACTGACATTTGTCATTTATTTATTTCCCAGTCATCAAGAACATTCCCAAATCACCATAAATGAGAGTGGCCTCTCCAGTACAAGAGCTCTGTCAGCAGGTTGAACTGAATGGCGACCAAGACAGTGTGGGTGCAATGTGATGGATTTAGATCACCCCAGGACCAACTTTCAGATACAGATCCTGAACTCTAGCCCAGGGGATCTTAAAGTAGTTCCTCAAACTGGTGGCATTTTTTTTTTGTGGGAGAAATAGAAACTACGCTGACAAATATATAAACAATTCTTTATTCAGTGATGCTAACACACTGTAAGGCTTAGACTCAAGTGTGACATATAACCTGTAGTGAAATATCACACAAAATTAAGTCATCATGGATAAAATGTTTATATGGCAATCATAGAATACAGTGCCATTATACACACAGTCACACCCTGACAAACAGATTTCTCCTTCATGCAGATACCTTTCTGGCCATTTACTTTCTTTTATGCCTTTCCAAATAGGCTGAGATTGAGCAGACATCATATCTTTTGCACTGAAAAAGAAAAACAACCAACTCATTTCAATTTCAGAAACTTTAAAATAGCTCAGTGCTGAATTTGATGAGCAACTTAGGCATGAGTTATTAACAAAGCTGACACAACGTAGATAGGAGGTCAATAGGATGCACACAGTAATTAAACTGAAAGTCTGCATTGTTTTTAAGTAATGCCATTGGGATGCAGGATGCTGCGGTGAATGTGTTTTAAGAAAAAAACACAATAACATCTATAAACAGAAGATAAAAGGATATTTTTACTCATTACAGATAGAGAGAAAAACCTTCCAGGAAAAAGAGATGAATWTTTTTTTGGATTTAACATTGTTATTTCTTTCTATAGCAGTTCAGTATTAAAATAGAACTGATCAGATCACAAGCTGATCAAAACTAAAATGAATAATTATGATTATTTTCAATATGCATATATGTATGTGTCTTTATCTATAACTTTTTTTTTTATGAAGCAATTTAATTTCTGGTCAAAGTCAGTGGGCCCATGATAACCTCCTTCTATACTTAGAGTCATATCTTTCTACCATACTCTTCCTGAAGATTAATAATCTTCTATTGCTAATTTAAATCATTTGTTGTTTCTTAGTTTCCGCATAGAAGATATAATTGTTCCTTTTAGACTTTATTATTTTATCACACATAATTTTTAAAACCAAAATCTATCAAGCCTTTTCCAGATTTAATATATTCTGAATTGCCCATATCACAATGGGGTTGGTGAACTGCACCAAGGAGCATGGACTTACCTTGAAGGAAATTCCCAGCRTAAGTATTTCTGCAGTTATGAGTTTGTTTGGGCATTCACAACACTGGCCTTCAGGTTCCTTGCAGACCAAATATTTTCTAGTTTTGAATAGGAAAGGTGATTAAGATTGCCAAAGTGTAYCAGCAGCCTTCATTTTGGTAATAGCTCACAAGAGCTCTTTCAGTCTACCCAACGATCCCTCCTTTCCAGCGATATCTGCTTGTACATATAAGAGTTCCCAAGGGCTGCCCCCAGGGTGGTGGATTCTCCTGCAGCCCTGCACTGAGGATTCACATGCTCTGGGGTACAGAAGGCATTTCCAGCTCCAGTTYCTTCTCTCATGTGCTCCTGGGACGTGACAGCTTCCAGATGCTCTGTGCTATGAGCTGGAAATAGACTCCAAGCTTAGCCCTGGAGAAAAAAAGTAGCATGTGAAAGAGATTACACAGATCCACCAAGATCTAGTAAAAGAAAATTCTCAGGGCAAGAAGCGGGGAGAAAAAGAAATGAGAAAACTTTTCAAACAGCATCTGATTGTAAAGCTAGGGAGCACTGGTGTTGCCAGATCGTTGCATTGCTAGAATCACATAGTATGACCAAAAAAAAAAAAAAAAAAAAAAAAATCCTTTGCAATGATTGCAAAATCATTATAATTCTCATCATTTTCTCCACAAATTATCCCCAAGAGAGGGCTTCTTTTAACAGTCATCAGCAATCCAGCTCATGATCGCTGTACAGTGGCTGCTGTTGCTAAGGCTGTATCTACACAGCAGAGTGCGCAACAAATTCACAGGCTGCGGCATGCCGAAGTATTCATATTGAGCGTCTGCCAGTGCATCCACAGTGTTTGAGCTCCATCACAGCTAGCACAGCCTCCTAGCTTGCTCACATGGATTCCAATGCACTGTTGCGGTAAATGCACCTATCTGCACAGCAGATGAGATTATAAAATAATAAAAAAAGAAACATAGCAAAAATAAAAAACTACTTTTTGCCTTGCGAATCTCCTGCATTTTCTCTTTACTTGGATATATGGACATTGGAGAAAGAAATGAGATAGAGGGATAGGGACAGGTTTCTCTGTGGATAGATGTTAGGTGTCTTATAGAAAATATGACAGAAYTGGATCCCTAGTTTAAAGGCTTCAGGCTGCAATTGAAGGTGATACTTGGATGGAAAAGGGTAATAAGTGTAATTGTGTCCACATAAAAGTGTAAAATATATTGGTGAACAGGAGTAGGGAAGGACTGCTTTGCAAAGACGATGAGATGTCCTCAGTGTGGTAGTGTAGAACACTACAAAGARCAGCCTTTCAATAAGAATAGGGCTTCACCATGCATTATATGAGAGATCAAAATTAGGATTTTCGGGGTTTTGTGTGTTTTTTTATCTTGGATGATGAGCAAGCAAAACTATGCTTAAAAAAMCCCAGATGATTCAATCAAAAAAACTGGCTAGGTAGTAACCACASCAGAAGCGGCAATTTTCAGTTTCTAACAGTCCATGTCCAATCCCTCAAACTGTGGCTTTATCAGTTGTCTTTTTTTTTTTTCTTTCTAGACAGCATAGACAGCAGAAAATCCTCAACAGCAAAGCTATTTAAAGGCCCTGGCCCAATATCGAATCCTCAGATTTGGCAGTAGCGGGCTTCAGCTGGATTTTCTGGGCAGTAAGTAACTCAGCAGCAAATTTACTCTTTTTAATACAATGGCAACAGTCCTTGGAAATAACAGGAATGACTTCAGATAGTGCCAAAATTTAAATGAAAAATCTAAGTGTAGCTGGCCTTGCAGCTTGCTGGCAGCCTGTGCTGCTCTTCTGTGGGAGACCAAGGTCCGGAGTTGAATGCAAGGTTCCTGCTTTGGCTGCCTGGGAGATGTCCCATGGGAAAACCCAGGTCATGGGTGGCAAATGGGCCAACCACTGTCCCTACATGTAGGCTGTAGATATTGGGGTGCAAAGATCTAGTAGGAGAATGTGGTAGAGCATGCACTTTGTTCAGACATTTGTCCTGAAGATCCACGCAAGGCTGATCTGGGGCCAGTTGTGGCCATTTTTATTCTAATAAAACTGAACAGAATAGATTTATGGAACACAAAAATGTTTCTCCTCAAGAGCACTTTTGAGAACTGCAGAAACTAGGTATATATGCTAAATTGAATAAAATAATTGAACTAATTTGTAAAATTACTTTTAAATGTAACTCATGGGAGGGTTGCTATCTCCACAACGCAAGTGGACACAGTCACCACTTATTGAGGAAAATTTAATGAGAAAAGGCCAAAGCAGAGGAAATCCTTGTGGCTGCAGGTGAGCTCATCYTTTCTGGTACTCCGTAGGAAGGTCTATATTTCTCCAGGCACCCTTGTCCCACCTTCCCACCTGATGTCTCTGGGATTARCCTTAGCTGTTTCAAACTCAGCCATCTCTCAGAAATAAAATATAGACTGGATAGTAATTAAATCAAGAAAGATAAGCGCTGTCCATATGCTAAAAGTTAAGTGTACACTTCACCCCAGAGCYTTCCTGTTATGTAGATTCAGTAAAAGGACTGAGACATTGAAAAATTGTATTAATACAACCATTTGGATTAACGGGTGCTATCGTCACCTGCTGGCTTCTACTGAGAATATATTATCAATGGACTCCTTTTAAATTTACTTGCTGTGATATCGAGAAGTTTTTTACCTCCTKTTGGGAAGAAGTCAGTTTTCAATACAAAGTTATAAATCCTTGAGAGGGATTTCAAATAGATCCCCACTGTGACTGAGATAAAAATGTGCTAGAGAGAATGCACCTTGGCATGGCTTGTTATTTTTCCTAAAAAACAGCACCTTCTTCACCACAATCAGATTGAGAATGCCATTCTTTAAGTATATACCTGAACCACCCAGCTCTGTTGCTTCACTTCCATATAAAGCATGGAAAGGAAAAAAAAAATCCCACCACCAACAAGAAAATAAGTAATAACACCAATATAGAGCACTTATTGTTTAGTAAATATTGAGACAAAAATATGAGCAAATACTTAAAGAAAATCCTCTTTAGTATCATGTATTCCTTCCCATGCGTAGGACAGTTATGCGGATGTTTGTAGCTCAATGAAAGTGTCAAAGCATTTATGTTGAACAGTTCTTATAAATATTGACTACTGTCACAAGCACTCTTTGTCTCTTATTTCTCACTTCCACTTTTATCAAATACCAAATGCCAAATTCCCTCCATTTCAAACACTGCAATGTCTGAGTGGCCAAACCAAAGCTGCTCCAAATTGCCGCCCCTGTAAATCCTCCCTCCAGGAGATTTTCTGACTCCACACACAGCCTCAACTTCGCCTAGTTCCATCTTCTATGTATGTMTTTCTGAAGTTCTCAAATTACTAGAATGTAAGTTCATTTAATTATTTAAAAAAAGAGAAAAGAAGAAATAAATAGTTTGACATAGTTTTTTCTAAAGCTCATCTGATCAATTACATGCTATATGTGCATGTGATATGCGTCCACACAAGAGGTATATTTGCTCATGCAAAATCAAATATACATTGCAAGAAATGCATGATGATGAAAAGAGGATTTTTAAAGAACCGTTCYCAATGAGGATCTATTACTGGCACATGTTTTGGAGCTGTGTTAGGAGTCAGGATAAGGAAAAAATCGGATTTAGTGGGAAGGATCTCAGTTCAAGCCCACAGCATGCCTTTACTATCCAAAAAACACGTTAACAGCTATTGCTTTTATTATAGAAAACTCATGTGCAAAATCCCTTGCAAAATCTTTCTATGGGGATGAAGACATCTCACATACATAGGCATTTCTTTGGGCAGCATGTTCATTATGACTTGACAGCAAAATGATCAGACTTATCATCCTAATGGATGACAATATCAAGTGTTTTGATTATAGGSATCCTCTAAGAATTATTTTATTATTTATTTAAGAAATAGGTTTGATAAGCCAGCAAAGGGATCAGCTTTTACTGGTTGCTGGAAAAGTCAACACATATTTAATTCAGTGTAAGCACAAAAAAASAARAAACAAACAYAGTTACAGTTCACAGCTGCAGAATCCTATCAAGAMATTTATAGCTAATACCTCCTTCCATTTAAGTATTATGGAGAAGGAGATATAATAGAAATGGAAGTATTATGATCTGTCAAAATAAATGCATTTAATATTTTCTTGGATTAGCATTTTCTTTAATAGCCATTTATGTTTTATCTAAGCAGTGTTAATTCCAGATAAATCTGAAAAAAATCATTTAAATAGTTTATCTAGTGTTTTAGACTGTAAAAGGATATCTTCCTCTGGATTTAGCTGATGGAACTAGTTACCCGTACGTCTCCCCTGTCTGTTCATTATCAACCACATGACTGAAGYTATCGTCTCCTCAGACCTGCTAGTGGAACTGATTGTGTGAGTGCTCCCTAACCCATTTCACTCCAAGTAAGCTAAGTTTGCAAAATCCTACTATGTCAGATGCTGTGCATTTGAAATTCCAAGACSWGCTGTTATGATATGACCTATTTTAWTCACTTTTCACATTCATGCATAGAAAGATTAAATAAAATTTTAAGCACTTCTCATACTTGTATCATTGTGTCATACTTGTATCATACTTTTACCTATACCTAGGAAATAAAGTTGAGGATACTTCTCAGTAAACTCAAGAGGTCTGGGATATACAGGAAAACCAGAGAAGCTAAAGGAATCATTTGGGCTATTTGTATTAGCATATGGAATCTGCTCTGTAGATGCTTAGCAGAATTGTAGAGAAGTCTCACGACCCAGGGCAACTTCACTTATGAAAGAATAAGAGAGGGGGAGAAAAAAAAATACTCTGTCAGGGAAAAGCTGTTGACCTGATGAAAAATTGATTACAGAATGACCCCTGTGAGTTCCACTGTCTTCTCATTTAGTTATTTTTATTTTTCCTCTTAGAAGATGGATAATAGCAAAGCTAGGTCTGGATTACTACATCCTTACAAAAAATGGGGATAGAGGGGTTTTTTTAGCTATGCATAGGAAAGAAAGAACCATTTGTCTGAAAAGCAAAAAGTGTGAGGGAAACCTGATTTTATTTACGATTTTTTAAGACCCAGAGTTAGTAGGTTCGCTACAAACAGAAATGTTATAAATGTCTCTGAGATGAGAAGGAACATGGTGGAGGTGGAGGCAGGCAGGGCTACATGATGCTCCCGCTGGGGCACTTTCCCATCGCTTGTGTCTACCTCGGCTCTCCAACAGTAGCGAGGAGAGTTGAAAGCTCAAACAGACCTGTGGCCACAACAGCACCACAGGATGCTCGTGAATGCAGCAGGATGAAACCGGAGCCTATCCATTGCCAGAAGATATTTGATCATTTTTCAACCCCAGTTTCTGCCATGGACACAACCCTGAAGCTCTGCTGAGCAGAGTCTGTGGAAGCTGTCGACCGCATGACTTTACGGCAGCCCCTTACTTATAAGCGAAGATTTGCTGGGGCAACGTGGCCTTTCGGTGTCCAGCAGAAGTTCCTTACTGTCACCAGAGGTGAACCCAAAGAGACAGAGGGTTAAAAACCTCTTAAAACTCTGCACTTTGAGGATAAATTGTGGATTGACAGGAAGTTTAGATCCTGCCAAAAATTCAAACAATATATTATAATACGTTATCATACTGATAACCGTTGTTGATGTTTCGCAGATTTTCTTTTTTCTATGTGAGACAGTATGAGCAAGAGTCACTATCTGAAAACAACCAGCTATTGTTTTATTATATTGCCTTTTTCAGGCATCCTTTTTTTTTGTTAAAGAGGGTTTTGCCAATATAGGTCTGTCAGTGTCTGGAAATGCTGATATCCTGATTCTCTTTCCTGCAGTTTCAGAGGAGCAGACATGGCATGGAAATTGCTCCAAGCACCTTGTTCATTCGTTGGCCAGGAATCCAGGCAGGTTTTGTCAAAGTTATCAGCAGCTTTTGATGTTGCTTTCCAGCCTGACTCAATAAATTTGGCTTTGGCTTTTTTAGGATGAGGATGACAGAGAATTCCTAGAAGTTATTCTTTCATGTGAGGCACCACTGGCTTTAAACAGAACTGTTCCCTTTTTGCTGCCTGTTCAGTGTAGTATGAGGTCCCAGCAGGCTGGATGGGAAGGGGGATTTGCCACTTTTGTGGAGATGCAGCCCCAGACTCACTGGGAAAGGGCTCCTGTCCCCACTGCTCCTGTGTCACAGAAGCAGTGACACTTCCCTGCTGACACAATCTCTGTGTGCTTTTTAACCTGTTCCCAACAGTCTTTTGGTTAGACTAATAATCCCAGTGCACTCATCTTTTTTATGCTGGTCATATTTGCTAAATTTCTGATTGTCTCTCTGGATTCTCCCCACTTTCTCTAATCTTTTTTAATGGTCTTTGCAGAATAATATAACTATGCAGAATAATCCAACTAAGGTCTTGTTAATGTTGAGATCAGAAAAGTTGATGTCATCCATCCAGTTGCAGTCCAGTTACTGTTATGAGAACAAATAAAAATTATATTCAATATGCCTTTCCCATTATAACACTTATCTTTTAGACAAAAAAAATAGATAAACAAAAATTTCTTTTAGCATTTTCCTTACTTTTTAAATGACAAAAAATAAAGCTAGAATATGTTCATCAGCATTTAAAATAATTATTCAGATCTTTTAACTCAAAAAATATGATTTGCTAGCCTGGTCTATATATTATTATTAATTATTTTTTTCAAGGAAAATGTGGAAATTTTCAAGGAAAATTTTCACTTTAGAACATCTGAGGGATTTTCTTTATCCTCCTATTCCTTTTTCTGAAACTGTACTCAGTATACTAAAATTAACCATGTTCTTTAAAATGGTAGGATATTTTAAATTCTTTCTTATTTGTATTTTTCTATCACCTTGTACATTTTGAAAAATTTTCTGCCTTTTGTAAAGCGTCCAGTGAAAGAAAAGTAAGCAGTGAAGCCTGTGACTGAGCATGTCACTATTGTGGAGAAGACTATCTGCCTTTTCTCTTGGCTTTTGACATGCTAGGTATAGCTGCAGCCAGTGCAGAGAAAGAAGTTTGGATAAGCACTTTCTTATGGAAAATTTAATTGGATAGAAAATAGAGAAGTTATTACATTAAAAGACTGCAGCACCTGGAAAGCATATTATTTAAAGGTTTAGAATAGCTTTTAGAGAGCAGGTTCTGGCGCCAGCAGAGGAGCAGCTGCTCCCTGCCCTGACATCTCATTCCCACCCGTTGGCTTGTGAAGAAGAAGGATCACAAGGGAGTTGCTGGATCTGCTGCCGAGCAGGACGAGGGACCGTCAGGGTGTCTTCAGGACGTGGACAGTCTTCCTCATTCTGCTTCAGAGATCTTGGGTGTGGGTGGCTTTGTGGGTGCCACGGTTGGGCTCCAAGTCCTGCTGGTCCAGGGTCATTGCTGCTGCTGAGGAGGGTTGGCCAAGCAAGGTGCTGCATTAACCCATGGAGCAAAGGGGGGAAATGCCCCAGTTGTTGACAGCTGGGACAGCTCAGACCCCAAATCAAGAAAGAATTACAAAATAAACATCTTCCTAAACAGGCTAAGAAGTGGAGAAGTTTGTGCTGGTTAAATTGGCATTTGTGGTGCACACTGCAGTTTGTAGCGAGCCACCTCACTGCCCCTTTTGGCAGGAGGTAGTGTGATTTACACAGCAGAATCACTCACTGCCCCCAGGGCTGCCCCCAGCACTACAGCATCCCTGTCCCCTCAGCCTGGGGGGCTGAAGCGGGTACAGCGCATCTGGGCTCAGCTCATCTGGGTCTTGCCAAGGGCTCTTATGCACTGGGAACTGCTAACACCGGCGAAGGTCAGTCCCTGCTCCCACAAGTGCTCCTTGCAAGGCCAGAACTGCTGCCCAAAGATCATCCGGTCAGACAAGCACTCCTATACACATCCTCTGAAATGATTGAAGAAAACCCTCTCCTCTCCTCTCCTCTCCTCTCCTCTCCTCTCCTCTCCTCTCCTCTCCTCTCTCCTCTCTCCTCTCCCTCTCCTTCTTTTCTCTTCCTCTCCTCTCCACGCAGATACTTCTCAGCTCCAGCTAACGTGAACCTTCAGCCACTGGAGGGCAGCAGCTCGGCACGCTGGACGCAAACCGTGCCTGCTGCCTCTGTAAAATCCAAGGAAAACAAGGCACTGGGGGGAAACTAAATGAAAATCATCATAATAACAAAAGTAATTAGAAAAGGAGTTATGTGGATAGATACCAGCCACGGTAATTTGCCTTACTCCCTCCCTCCAGTTACCACAATGAGATGCTCTGAATGTAGGATAATATCATTTTTAGGGAAGCTGCAGTGGCACTTTATTACTATTTTTTTCCCCAAAAATCTCAAATCATAGTAGATTTAAGTCAATTCCGGAAAACTTTTTACTTCTATTTCTTGTTACAAAGCACAGATAACAGACAGCTGTTACTCTCTCTGAGTTCTTATTATACTACTAATTTAGTTTTTGATGATTCCAGTGGTGTTTGGTGAAGGATGTAACTTAATTTATACTTACGCTTAAATCCTTGCTTGCATTCTTTCTCTATGTAGCATTATAAATATTACTGAAATAATTATTAAAACTGGTTCTATGTGCATGAAAATTGCTATAATATGGGGTAAATAAACCACTAATGCTTGCAATGCTCGCAGAAGAGGGGAGGGAAGCAGGACATGCTCCCTGACCCACGCACCAGAGGCCATGGGCTGGAGTTGCCTTTGCTGAGCTCAGGAACCCTCCCTGGATCCTACAGCTGCCAAAGAGGTCAGGACCATGTGCACAAGGACACACACACGACCTGTTTTTCTATCTGTAACGTATCCTGGTCACTCTGGGCAGTAAGGACCAAGCACACGTAGCCATTACTGAGCCCTACATGGTGCCAAGTCCATGCAGCAAACCTCCCGCCAAAGTGCTGCAAGAATGCAATGCTAAAATGTGGACGTTTTTTAACTCCAGGTGGTTAAGTGCCCAAAGTCCCCTCAGCTGCAACCTTGCCCTGGGTCTGTCTCACTTAACTATTAAAACTATGAACATTGTCAAGTGAAAATAGATGAGAAAGAAATCTGTGATTTCAAGAAAGAGAACAACATGAGAAAATATTACCTCAGTTGTAGATGCCAGAAGTAAGCCTAGTCATTTTTATTTTGCACTTTTAAACCATTTGCATCTTTTTCATTCATAACTAAGCCATCCAGATGTTCCAAAATAATATTATTATGGCCCAATCTGTGTTCTCTGGGTGGGGCTGTTAAATGCTGAGGTGGGCTTGGGGTAAGTGGTGAAGGCCCAGAGCACGCAGCAGATTTTTTAAAATAATAATGTAGTTATTTCAGGCCCCCACGAGATGGTGCTACAAAGCTTTCGTTGAACATTGCAGCGAGGCTGGAGGCAGGAATAGGAGCAAAAGCAGGGAAGGAGCTGCCGTGTGCAGTGCAGGGATGCAGGGTATATCCACACTGCGCAGTTGCAGCATTTTTTGACAAGTATAAATGGAGCTTAATTGCAGTGAACAAAACCTTCATAAAATATCTCAGAGGAGGCCAATAGAGTACAATAGACCAGCCGAAAGTATCTAACAAATCTACAGTGGAAAGCCTAATAGCGATTTTTAAATAACAAATTCAACCTTTTCAGTCTATAACAAAGGATTCCTCTCTAACCAAACCTAATCTAGATTAAAGATCTGCATACATTATGGACAAAACAATAAAAACGTATTACCATTAAGATGAGAGAATATAGATCTTTCATTATTTGTTTGTTTGGGATCAGGAGGAAAGATAAAAAGTTGCTCATTCCTGTCATTCATACAGAAACTTATTCAATGAAAGTAAATGAACCATCAGTATTCAATTAAAAAATTAAAATGTTCTTTTTTTTTTTTTTTCTCTTCCTTATATTCAGCTTTGAGGTCACTGTTCTCATCCTGTAATGCCACAGGAAATTATCAAAGTATGCATTTGATCTGGTAGAAAACATCTGTATTGAACAGGAAGGGATTAACCTGGAGAACGATATGTGACAAACACAGCAACTGTGCTTCAATATCCAGCATGAAGTCCGTGATCTCCTGCACTCCCATGTCCACCACTTATCCCCCCAAAACATCTCTGCAAGCCAATGGCTCTGCAGTGGTTCAGCAAGTTCTGAGCCTGCCCTGAAGAGTGGGGCAGGTGATAACATCAAAACTGATGAAGCCACATTATCTGTAAAACAGAGGTACTCAAAAGTGGGGAGAAGAGCTTGTGCCTTAAGCAGAGAACTGTTACTGTCCTGTCTTTCCCATGTCATCAAGGTAGAGTAGCTGTGGTTGCCTGGGCTTGATCTCTATCTGGGGAAGACTGAGCACTTCAGCTAGAGCAACACAGAAAACCTAATGAAATCAGGGAAACTCCTCTAGCCCTTATGGTGAGAATTCATTTTACTTTTTGAATCTGTGAGGGAACCTAAAGCAAGTAACAGAAGCGTGGCTGTCCAATCTCCAAAATGCTTTCATCTGCCCGGAGGCAGCTGGTTTCATAACCACTCTACTGAGGTCACCATGCTGTGGAGTGAATACAAACCCCATGTCAGCACTGAGTCAGAAGGGAAGTAGAAGGAACATTTATAACAAAGAACTAAGCACCTATTTATAATGTTTGCCTCTCATAACTTTTCCTGTAGTACAGGTCCTGTGGATGTTTTTCTTACTGTGCCTGCAGATAAAGGAAGTATTAGATATGTCAATGGGATATGTACCATTCACTACCTGATTATTCATTGGAATTTAGAAGAAATCAATAGTGCCAGAAAAATATTCACATCTAGTGGCTTTAGCATCCAGAAATCAACCCCGAAATCTTTCCTAGTTTGCCCTGGATAAATAACATGAGGTTAACTCAGTGTTTGCTCAGTATTTCTATGTTCCTTTCAACATAGAAAAGGGCAGCTTAGCCCAATATCTAGAGTATTGTATATATCAAGATCATTTTACTTTGCCTTCGGTTCTCCACTGACAACCAGAGCACTAAAAATGTATTGGATCAAAAATTATAAATATTTTTTGTACAGTTTACAAGGATCAAACAGACCCAATGCCTGAAGGTCAGTGCCTTCAGTGCTGGCACCATGCTGTGCGTGCCATGGGCTCAGGATGGACCTGTGCTCCTGATACTGTCATCTGATGAACAGACATACAACACAGAGCTCAAATATGAATGCCTAAAAATATTTAAATACAATGTCAAGAGGATCTTTTGTTTATCGGGGGAACTTAGAGAAGCTTAATGCTTGTGAAGGGAGTTATGCCTATATATATATATATATATGCTACAAATTGCTTTGCAGACTTTAAATTTCCTATCAGAAGTAGTTTATTTGTTTTGTTTGTTTATTTGGTCTTGCATTACAGATGCAAGTCTGTACATTGCGAGTCTTGCGTCTGCTGTTCTCGTCTTTTCTGAGAGCAAAATATTCTCGGCAACTAAAATAATGTAAATGAAGCAAAATTTATCTTAGCACATCATCTGCACAAAGTTAGTTCCAACAGTTTTCAGACAGACTTTTTCTTAATTAGGAAATCTTCAATCAATAGCTTAGGGTAGCACACTCCTGAATTTAGCAATATGGTAAGTTTAAAATAGGATTCAGTGCAGTGTGCTTTTTTTTTGTTTTCACTGAAGGCAGCAATCTCTTGAATAGATTACATTTTGAAACAGAACATTCAAAAAATACATGGTCACATGAAACTGCTCCTACCATCAGTTTGTAAAAGTGTGTTGAGTTTCAGATATGTTTTGGCATCTGGAAACTTTATAAAGAATGTCATTTATAAAGAATGTCATTATTGGCTGAATGAAAGGGCTCAGAGGGTGGTAATCAGTGGTGCCAAGTCCAGCTGGAGGCCTGTGATTAGTGGAGTCCCCCACGGGTCAGTCCTCAGTCCAGTCCTGTTCAACTTATTCATTAACGACCTAGATGAAGGGATGGAGTGCTCCCTCAGCAAGTTTGCTGATGATACTAAGCTGGGAGGAATAGCTGACAGCCCTGAGGGCTGCGCTGCCATCCAGAGGGACCTGGACAGACTGGACAGCTGGGCGGCGAGTAACCTCATGAAGTTCAACAAGGGCAAGTGTAGGGTCCTGCACCTGGGGAGGAATAACCCTAGACATGCCTACAGGCTGGGGACCRACCTCCTGGAGAGCAGCCCCGCAGAGAGGGACCTGGGCGTCATGGTGGACGACAAGTTGACCATGAGGCASCAGTGTGCCCTCGTGGCCAAGAAGGCCAATGGGATCCTGGGGTGCATTAAGCAGAGCGTCTCCAGCAGGTCGAGGGAGGTGATTCTGCCCCTCTACTCAGCCCTGGTGAGGCCGCACCTCGAGTACTGTGTGCAGTTCTGGGCTCCCCAGGGCAGGAGGGATGTGGAGCTGCTAGAGAGAGTCCAGCGCAGGGCTACAAAGATGATTAAGGGCCTGGAACATCTGCCCTATGAGCAAAGGCTGAGAGAGCTGGGCCTCTTCAGCCTGGAGAAGAGAAGACTGAGAGGGGATCTGATCAATGTATATAAATATCTCAAGAAAGGGAGTGAGGAGGATGGGGCTGGCCTCTTCTCAGTGGTGGCTAATGATAGAACTAGGGGAAATGGCCAAAAATTGAGGCACCAAAAGTTCCACAGGAACTTGAGGAAGAATTTCTTAACGGTGAGGGTGACAGAGCCCTGGAACAGGCTGCCCAGAGAGGTGGTGGAGTCTCCTTCTCTGGAGATCTTCAAAACCCGCCTGGACATCACCCTGTGCCACATGCTCTAGGGGACCCTGCGTGTGCAGGGGGGTTGGACTAGATGACCTATACAGGTCCCTTCCAACCTTAAGCGTTCTATGATTCTATGATCTCTAACTGTGTATCTTGGGATGGGCTTAAAGACAATTTATTGCACTTTCATTTTGGTTTTAGGTGCAGATAAGCTTTAAGTTAGCCCTTGCTGGGGCAGTTGCTAATTTCTTGTTTTGCTTTATTTAAAACATTGCCCACACTGATCTTGGAAAACTATAACCCTTTGGGAGAGTTTGTGGAAGGCGGGGCAGCACCAAGAGAACTTTCCAAGCCCGCTCAGACAATGGCAGGGGTATATAACCTTACTAATACAACATGAAAAACTTTTGGTGTTTAAACCCAAATGTGAGTCTGTGCCAAAGAGAATCACATTTGAAGTCTTTTGCAATCAGTTATTCTCTTGCTAAGGCATTTTGCTTTGCCATTAAAAAACACAGTGTACTTTAAGATTATATATTGCTGGCAAAGAAACCTGAAATCACAAACCCCATTTCTGACACATCTTATTTGTCTGCAAATGTCAGACTACACTGAGTCTCATTTGGAAGAGATTAATGGCCATAGGATACTGCAGTAGCACCATCTTATGAAACACACTGCATCAGGCTGTACTACAGCTCAGCTCCTGCCTGTACGGATTATTTCGGTCAGGACTAAGATCTTAATAGGAGACTGATGACATGCTTACCAAAATGAAATATACCTGCGGAGACACGTTCCAGAAGCAGCTCTTTCGAGACACTACTCCTTTCTGATCCTACTTGGGTGGAAAAAATATGCCTGTGCATACAAGGTCTCTTCCTTACTCTCTACATAGCTTAATTAACATGGCCTCAAACCTAATACAGTTTCCAGACTCTTTTTAAATATCTCATCTCTTAGGAGATCAAGAAAGGGAAACACCAATACTACTCTGCCAGGTCCTCCACTTTCTGTGTCAGTTCACACACCGTAATATTGCATCACTTCACATTGATGATTTATTTACAAAAAAGGAATAGGGCAGATCCCACAAATCCACAATCTGAGGTGAATTCCGATAATGTTCTTAATTTGTCAACACATATGCAGTACTTAGAGGATTCTCAACAAGCTCGCTGTGTTCTGTGACTCATTCCTCTTGACCTATATTATTTGTCTAGTATAAGTTAGTACAGTTTCCTACGTAATGGCAAGGATTCACTGATGACTGTGGGATTTGTTACACAAGCAGCTGCTACCAAATGAAAGCACTGCACCATCTGGCCCTTTTTGCAGGAAGTCTAGTTGCTTCCTACCATCACCTGATAGGGCTTAATTAACCAGCTGGTCTTCCTTCAAGCACTTCCTACTGAGTTGGGCTGCACAGAAGCCCTGGTCACCCTGTTCAGGAGAAAGTCAGTTGTGCTAATTTTAGAGCATGGAGGTTAAGGAAGGTCTCAGTATAAGTCCAAATTTACTATCTTTTTTTCTGTTGCAATAGTACTCACACAATTTCAATGGCTATAAGAGATCTCCTCTCCCMTGCTCTCCCATCSCCTCCCCTCCCATCCTTTCCCCTCCCCTCCTCTCTTCTCCTACCAGACACTGGGAATGACTTCAGTGCTTAGAACTGGCACCATGTCACTTAGATGAAAACTTGCATGGACTTGCTGGGAGGGACAGTTACAGGCAAAGATCCTTCCAGTGCATCTCCCAGGCCAGGGCTAATGTTCCTACACTGCAGAGCTGCAACCTCTTACCACTCCTCCGCACCAGCACCCACTGCTCYGCACCAGCTCACACGCTGCCCCTCCACGAGCACTTGGAGCACTGAGCTCCAAATGAGCATTCTGCAGAGACGAACATGGCTGCACATTTTMTATTTAAAGTTCCTTTTCTTTTTTTCTCCCTCCCTCTTTTTATTCCCTTGTGAACCTTACGGCAGAGTTTTAAAAGAGGTACCCTTTCCTTCCGCAAAATCATGCAAAATTGAGCATTTGGTGCATCTCCTAAGGGAAAAGACAGTATCTGAGTTCTCTGATTATTTGGCAAGTACAACAGTCCTCTTCCTTAAACAGAGACGTTTTAAAGTAGAAAATCAACACCTGATGTCTTCTTTGCATAACTAGATTTAGTTATGTATTAATACTTTAGCTTCAAGGTCTATTTTGGGTGGAGATGTCTGGTCATATTTTCAATTAGCAAACATCCACTTTGAGAAGAGGCAAGGTTTTAAACTAAACTTTGTTTTTAGTGTTGGTTTTTCCTGTGTGTTGTCACCTCAGCTTTGCTCCAAACCTCCACGGTGCTGGAGCACACAGGAGATCACAGCACCTGGGACATGGGAGCCTGCTCCCCACACTGCATCAGGCAAGACATGGGCTTGAACAAGCATTTCTTCCAGCCATGTTTTCTACTCACTGCAGTGCTCACCAAGCAGAGGAATGACTCATACTCTTTTGCCCGTCTTTTATTTATTCAGTCACTACAAATTTGGAAGGCCTCACTGTTCTGTGATGGATTAAGAACAAACTCTGAGCTCTGGAAGCTTTTCAGAACACAGAATCTGCATTTTTTCCCAGGAGTGTTCTTATGAAAGCCTTATCATGGGCATTATTTTACACATTCTTTGTGTTTCATGTCTTATCACAGTGGGGTTTTTCCCTCTCTCAGGAATGAGAACAAAGATTGTAAGACGGTAACTTCCTGTTCCTGATAATGGAAATATTCATTCTTTCCTCTTATTGGTAATACCAAGATAGTATACATGGGGTTGTCTRTGGTACTCCTGTGCCCTGTCAAAGTTCAGAAGCCGGTGTGATATCACTAATTTCATTGGAAATATTCTATATTTACAAGATTTTGCCGTGTATCTTGTCCAATATTAGCCTATTCATTGAAAATATTTTCAGTAAAAATAATGAAATTATTCTCCAACTTACTGCTAGCAAAATACATAAAATGATGCTCGCAAAACTGAAATTTCTGCTCCTTTCTGATGTCTGCAAGTACTGCTTTTCCTTTTATTTACAGTAATACTAGGTTAAAGTTAAAGTAACTAGATCAAACACACTATATGACCACTTAAGAAGAGTTTTGTGCAAAATAAAGAGGCTCAGATTTAAGTTTCAACATATAGTGTTAATATTTGCCATCAAGAAACTACATTGTTGTGTAGTCTAAATAAATGGTGTCTTGGTCTCAGCCAAGTCTTTCATACATTGCTATATGATGTACAAACAGTTAAACATCTGGTAACCTAAACACAAGATGCATATCAGAGTTGCAGAAAAGTGAAATGATTACTCCGACAGACACCATGGCCCTCRGTTTGTCTTCTTTTGCCCAGTACTTCAAATCCAGCCTGCACCCAGAGTGCTATGATCATCTGTTAGCCCTAATTGATGCTCATTAATCTGTATGAAACGATTTGAGGATTTCAGTTTCTTTCTAGTAGACAGAAGTTTTGGCCTGTGAAGCTATGGGTAACAGATAAATCAATCTTGCTTCTTTTACAACTTCTTGAGCTGTTGGATAATTGACATTAGTTTGCTGGRCCACGACGAGCAGCCAGGTACCTGATGAAGGACGGATACAAAGCCTCAGGGAGTCAGATATCCCAGTGCTGCGTCCAGGAGGGAGGTAAGGGAAAGCTAGGCAGTAATTTACCCTCTGATACCAGAGCTGCAAATGTGACCCTGCTGTCTCTCTTCTGCCTGAGACTTCACAGATCTGCCAACCAAATGGCAGCAAACGGCACTGCAGTATGTGAAGCTGGTGCTGTGCTGCAAGTGTTGAATTTTGGGAGTCAAAATCTGTGTTTCAAATAGGAAGAGGTGAATGATCCTTCCAGACCATGAGTGACCTGCAGGAAGATCTTGTGCTGGGGCTGCTCCAGCTGGGCATGCTGCCAAGAAGCACTGCTTTCCAGGGCTGGGACCCTTTTAYGAGCATTGTCTTAATTGCAAGAGAGAAAAAAATATCAAAGGAAAGTTCAACATGGAGCTTAACTGTCCTTCGYACACTCTGCAGAGAATCTCAGGTGTACCACGAGAGCAGGAAGCACCGGATAAGTTCATATATAGCATATACAGCAGGTACAGCTATAGCTGGGTAGTTATAGTTTGCTGGGGACAAGCTCAGACCCAGATGACAATGCTTTAATTAGCATCTTAATTTCACTGTTTTTTATCTTCTCTGAACTGTCTTTTACACTGAACATGGAAGAAAGGCCCAAGCAGAAACCAAGTTACAGTGGAATATTGAAAAAATGCCTAGTGACATTTCTGTATTTAAAAAGTGCCATTGCTTTTTAGTGATTATGTTCATTATACTTTTTTTTTGTATAGTTCACCACAGAAAGAGTAGTAGTAAAACACATGAGATACCTCTTCTTGTCTAGTTGTATTCTTGTGAATTTGACAGCTCGGTTTGCTTCAATCTTTTATTACTTGCATTGATGAATAAATTATWTTTCTTTAGATAAGCTCATATAAGTATTAATACATTTAAAGCTTTCTTTATTGTTAGATTCTATTTTCAGCTAAGAACTAGGATGAACTGACCAGAACTAGGAGCACATTATAATGTGCTTTTCCATTATAAATTCTGTGATTCTTTCTTATGTCAGGAAATTGAATAAGTTGCTKGATCCAAGAGCTAATACATTTGGTGCTGAAGAAAATGATGACACCATGGAGCTAAATAGAATTAATAAAATTTTAGTTTAAAATGATGAATCATAAAATATTCCCAGACTATTTTAGCAGTTCTTTTCCATTTTTTATTTCTATGCAGTTCTTGACCCTATGCAGTCAGATTTGTCAAAATGAGTAATATATCTGCAATCTGGAAGAAAATCTGAAACAAMGGTTAAATGCACAGAAGCCACATATAAGAAGTCATATTTGTAAAGCAACTGAGATTARTCATTAGTAAACGTTATGCCATGTTCAATGATGCAAAAATATTAAAGAGGTTCAATAACCTGTTGCAAGCAAGAAAACATCAAAATTGTGCTAATCAGTTTAAGCCTATATGAACTGAAAATCATCTTGACCCTGATTCTGGCATTGACACTGTAAGAGGTAAAGTATGCAGTGCCAGACATGTACCGAAATGCCCAGAGACAACTGCAAACAGGCAGGTTTGCAGGAGTGAGGTTGAGGAGCGCCACAGGGATAAAGCTGTGTTGTGATTTTGTTGACTCCTGAAGTCAGCTTAAATTCTACTTCAGGTACCGTAAGCCTTCTGAAGCTCCTAACTTTACACAGCTATTACAGATTCAAATTATGCCAAAATATTTGTAATTCAACCCCACTTCTACACAGAATTATTCTGGTAAAGATAAACAATATACAAAAAATTGTATTAAGAATCATCAAATGAGACCAGTAATTTTTCATCCACTTGATCTGGGCCAAGTTTCTTCCTGCTAAAGCAAATATTATGATAAATGTAAAAAGCTTGAAATATTCAGTAAGAGTTTAATTAACTCATTTTACCCATGTGTAGGTTTTGGCTTCTAATGTCATACTTCTAACAGGTGATTGATGGATTAGTCACAATCACAAGAAGACGGTCTTGGCTCTCCAGAAAGATGTAATACTTCAGTAATAAAGTGGTGCAAGAATCAGGTCCTAAAACTCCTTAGTCAGGTAGGACTTTGTAACATTCAGCCTGGCAAAATCCTAATATATTTCTCATTATTAGTTATGACACCAGAAGTAGCATTAAAGGCCTGAGGAAAAAGTGCTGATCCCTTGGTGAATAGGGCTATAGGAAAAATGAAACTCACTGAATTAGCTAATAGTTCCCAACCTTTTTGAAGAAAGACAGCTAAAATATCATTGACAGCAATTGAAATGTGATTTTCTTTAACTAAAGATGTTCTTTTGATCTGCGAATATTTCATCAACATGTTTATTAAATAATTTTTGTCCTTGTTGAYTTTTTTATTGTGTTTTTGTCTCCCTGGTACACTTAATTTAAGGATTACAGTTATAAGACAGGACTGCTACACACAGTGAGACTATAACCTTCAGTGCGAGCCTCATCTTTCACTCTTTTCTTGACAGGTGARCAAACCGAACTGCACAGAGCACAGGCTTATGTATTAATCTCATTCACAGATGAACTAACTGGCAAATGCTATAAAGCAAATGCATGTAGGGCAATCTATTAAGTTTAGACTCATATTTTATAAATTACAAAAAGTTGTATTAATCTCGGAAGAATATATCCTAGCRGGGCATAGAAAAGCATGCAGAGATGCACACACTCCAGAAAGGTAGGAACCTGACAGACCAGTGCCTGAAAACCCCTSGTGATGCAGGATACAGAGAAGACAGAGTTACTGAATGCCTTCTTTGCTTCTCTCTTTACTGCTAAGGTTAGTCCCCATGAACTGCAGAGCTCAGACACAAGATAAAAAAAAACAGGAGAGAGGAAGACTTTCTGCTTGTCGAGGAGGACTGGGATAGGGATTACTCAGGCAAACTGGACTCCCATAAATATATCGGCCCAGATGGGATGCCCCCAAGAGTGCTGAGGGAACTGGCAAGGGTTGTTGCTGAGCTGCTTTCCATCATCTTCGAGAGGTCGTGGAGAGCGGAGGAGGAACCAGAGGAGTGGGAGAGAGCTAACTCTCCAGKCTTCAAAATGGGCAAGAGAGAGGAGCTGGGAAACTACAGGCCTGCCTGTCAGMCTCACCTCCATCCCTGGAAAGGTGATGGAGMAGCTTGTGCTAGAGCTGCTCCATCTCTAGGCATGTCAAGGAAAAGAAGGTGAAGAAGGTGATCAGCACTAGTCAGCATGGATTCACTAAGGGGAAGTTGTGCTTGATGAACTTGATAGCCTTCTACTATCAGATGACTGGATGGATGGATGACGGGATAGCAGTGGATGTTGTCTGTCTTCAGCAAGCTTTCAACGCTCTCTCCCACAGCATCCTCATGGTGAAGCTCCAGAAATTTGGGTTAGATGAAGGGACAGTGAGGTGGATTGAGTACTGTCTGGATGGCAGAGCTCAGAGGGTCATGACAAATGGGGCTATCTGGTTGGGGAGGACTTTGGCAAGTGGTGTCCCCCAGGGGTCAGTGCTGGGCCCAGAGCTGTTCAACTTGTTYGTCAATGACTCGGACAACGGCACAGAGGGCACCSTGWGCAAGTTCGCTGATGACACCAAACTGGGTGGAGTGGCCAATATTCCAGAGGACTGCCATGCAGAGGGACCTGGACAGGCTGGAGAGTTCGGCAGAGAGGAACCTCATGAGGTTAAACAAGAACAAGTGCAGGGTCCTGCACTTAGGGAGGAATAACCACAGGCACCATTATGGATTAGGGGTTATATTCAAAACCTGCCTGGATGTGACCCCGTGCCATGTACTCTACGTGTTTTTACTTGAGCAGACGGATTGGGCTAAATGATCTCTAAAGGTCCCTTTCAACCTCAGTYATTCTGTGATTCCGTGAATAACCTGTGAAGCAAAAAAGCAAAACTAATCTTGAAAAAAAAAATAGAAAGAGGATAGCCCCATGTTATCTCTGGAGATACTGCTTCTTTTTTACTGTCTTTGGGGGCAGAACTGTGGAAACAGGTTAACATTGGGTGAAATGATGAAAACATTTGTAACAGAACTTGTCCCTGGGCAAAAGAGGTCGGAAGATTGTGACTGAAGCTGAATGCCTAAAGTAAAATCTTCTTTGGGAAAACAGGATGTAAACTACTAATGCAACCTAAAGAAAAATGACCTGCAAAGGATAAACTTTGCGGGAAGGAAATGCTTCACCGCTATCAGAGACTTTGAGCTAATGGCAACAAGTACATTAAACATTTATTTACCTTTTGTCTCGATTCTTTTTTCTGTTGAAAACTGCTTTTCGCTTAATATTATTCACAATCCTTTWTTTCACCATCTCTGCTGCTGCATACATATTGACAGTTCATATGATCCTTGTGACCTTTTCATTTTCCTGTTTTAGACTGTAACATTAACATCTTTTTAATAGATAGCAATGCTTCATTTTATAGCCTCTATGTGAATACACTGCTCTAGYTGTGAGTGAAAATGCACACATGTATTCACTTGGTTATGTGTTTTATGATCTGCATTGCCACAGTCGAAAAAAAAATTACATGTAGATCATAGATAACATTCTCTAGTGTCATGGATGCATGTTTTTCTAGAGTATTCTTTTAAGCAAGGTAGTGTTTCTAATAAGAAAAATCACAGAAGCCATAATGAAGACCTGAGACATTCTCCATACGGGACAGTTCTATGGCACTCTCATTATTTTGCTATGGAAACTGGTTAGTTAAACCCTGACCTGAAGACTGCATTGATGAAGAAATCCTTGCCTGTGGRCAAGTTCTGAGTCAGTCCAACAATCGGGGAAAGCTGGMACAGGCTTAAAGTTAACTGCATTTTCTTATGCYCTATTTTGAGCTGAATATATCTAACGTACTTCAGGGTGAATCAAACTACCCRCTTGTTTCTGCATTGAACAAGATAGCCTTTACCTACTTGCTAATAAATTCTTCTCACCTTTCTTACATGTATCCAGTACAAATGTCCCCATCTTTTAACATGTACCACAACTGATCTTAGGAACAGCCAGTGAAAAGAAAAGGTACCAGAAGGGTTCAAAAAGGACTTGAATATTGACATAACTATAGTAATAGCTATAGATTTTACATCAGGGTGACGTCTCTAGTATGGAGATTAAGAAGGCAGCCTCATGTTATAGTGGAAATTATTCCACATCCCTTTGTTGCTGGAGAAAGGACTTTGGATTGGATCAGGTCTCAGCTAATATTGTCATACCTCTGTTACAGGACAAAATGAATAATCTCAAGCCCATCTATATAGCAAAGGGAGAAAACTAAGTTTTTATGCCATAGTGAGTAATCTGAAGAGCTGTCACAGAGTCTTGATGTCTCTCTTCCCATATCACACCATGGCCACATGTTCTTCCTTCACAGGTAAACTCCTGTCTGTGATGATAAGGTGCAAACATGTACAGCAAAGTGCTTTCTGCCCCAGAGAGTGTCAGGCTTCTTTGGTGAGAAGTGCAAATTGGAAGAGACCAGGTATAAGGCACTAATATTTGGCTTGGTTTGGATAAACTGAAGTTTCATCTTCCAAAATGAACTTATATTGAGTAAGTGTCTCACTGCAGAGTATTGTTGAACAACACTTGTTTTCTTTCAAGGTGGTCATGCTGGCCACTGACTTCCACCAAGAGAGCATCATACAAGCTCAAAAACTGTGTTGTTAATAGTCTCTTCTGGGATAAATGGCAAAACATTTTCTGGTTACAAAGTTGCTGACTATATTGAAGCCCTAAAGGACAACTTCTCTGATGGAACTGCCTGATAAAAATAGGTGAAACCAGGATTTTGACTATATTTTGAAAGCAGTTCTCTAATATTATTACTTTTTCTAAGACACCCAGCTAAAGGAAGATTTATGCTGCAGTGAGCAATATCTGCTCATAAAAACTTTGCTGTAAGCAGAGAGCAAACTGCATTACTTGAATGAAAAGTGAGTTGTCATGCAAACCCTGCTCTGTTGGAAAGGGATGAAAACATTTCTTACTAAATCACAAAGGAGGCATACAGTTGTGAAGGCTGAATTACCCAGTTTTTCTTGAGAACCATTTCTACTAAAATCTTGGATTCTTTCTCTCTCTACACAGCCCATTTCCAGGTAAGCCAGGGGTGTCTACAGGGGGCAGAAAGGCAGAAGGAAATGTAAAGCACTGTTGCTCGTGCTCAGACTTGGGTAATGGCAAAGGCTGTGCTCTTCTTCTCAGCACCTKCTCTAAAGAAAGAGCTGAAGGAGAAATAACATAATTTCTCTCTTTCTGTTAGTCAGACAGTAAACAACCTCGGCCATTTCTACACTGAGCGTCTGAATGCAAAGTTCAGTGTTGACGATTGCAGCTTTGTTGTATGTTTTGTAATAAAAAGATATTCCTAATGGAGCTTTGCCACATGTGCCCTTTTACTGCTTAGCTGAAACCTGCCTCAAAAATTTATTAATTTTCTATATATATATTATGCACTTTTTTTTTTTCCAGATCTGGTTGCTTTTGGTCTAGGTGAATGAGTTTTGATACAGATTTTTCTGTTGCACATGATTTCATCTTGAGCTGAACAAGCAAATACAGTTAGAATTGAACATACTCAGTTCTCATGGCCTTTCTTCTGTCTTGCAAGGATGTTTGTACTTTGTTTTGTTTTGGCTTCTTCTATCTGTGGCCCTGCAGTCTTTCCAGTTCACTCTCAAGAAAGGTGAAAAACAAACCAAACAATTAATTCTCCATGAAACAAAAAAGATAGCAAAACCCCTAGAGAAGATCTAACTTTCACTCAGGCTGTTTAAATCTCAGAGCTGACAGACAGAATAGGGRTAATATTCTGAATGCATTATAATTYCCTCTCTTACTCTCATTCTCATTTTTGTCTTCAGTGTAGATTTCCTCCTACAACTGAGATATTTTTKCTTGATGAGAGCTTAACTGAAATGAGTGCATTCAGAAAGTTCAATTTGTGAGATGAGTCATACTTAAGCTCTAAAAATACTGCCAATGTTTTATTATGATTTTAATCACATGCTTCCTCTGTATTTCATTAGTAAACCATGTCAACACGTATTGATTTATATGTAAAAGAGAAAAGTATTAATTCAAAGTAAAGGTCAACTGTGCTCAAATAGATCTTTTTGGCATGCAGAACTGATAGTGATTGTGGCTAGATTTTAGCAGATCTAATAAGATGAAGAACATTTATCTGATTGTCTCTCAACATCTGCTGTCCTTTTTGTCCACGATAAAGGGATGACCAATAAAAATCACAACGAATGACTCTTGCTCTAACAGACAGAAGTAACTTCTACTTCTAGGAGAAAATATTATACCATCTATTTATAAGTGCTTACAGGATGAAGTAGAAAAAGCAATCAAGAAAAAGCAATGTCAAAAGAAATGTATTTCCATGTGTGACATGCACTGCTGTAAGGGATGAGGGAGCAGCAGAACTTGGCTTGTGTAATAAAGCTTCTCCCACTGTCCCACTTGACGTATGGTCTTGATGGAACACAGGCAGGTGGACACACAGGCTGTCGAAAAGCTGCTCTCACAAACTCCCTGTCAAAACGGTGTTTCAAGATGTATCCCAGGAGGATACAGCCTGAGCCACATCTATTTGATATTTTCATTAGCCACCTGGATGGAAGAGAAAGTACACTATGAATTTCAGTGACATTTCCAAGACAGGAAAGTTGGCAAGTGGCGTATGAGACAGGGTCAAAAATCAAAGTGATCTTGATGCATGGGGGAGAGAATACAGCAAGAGAGCAAGAGCAAAGCTCTACATTTAAAGGAGAGAAATATAAAGAATAAATACAAGCCAAAGACGAAGTATAGAGGCGTTAGCATAGCAGAGAAGGAYGTGGAGTTTACACCAGATCAGCACTGCACGTCTGTGTGTATTAGGATTCTGTAACAGAGAAGGCAAATTGGARAGTGGGAGGTATTAATGGGAGACAACAAAACTGAAGGAAATTGGTTACTGTTAATCATGTTTTTATCTCAAAGAGATTTCCCTAAATACATGTGGGAGGTTATTTGACATTCAGTTTGTTCTTTGAGGAGCTTAGCCACCCGCTCTTTCTTACCCAAAACATTCTTAGGGAAAGRCACTGGATAAAATGCAGAGCTGTCTCCATGCTCAGACCTGCAGCTGTGATGTTGCTAGCTGTTAAAAATGAGACAACTTCCATTTTAGAGTCTGTTTTTCAAGGGTTTATGTAACTTGAAAATATAAAGTGGCACTAAGGTTAAAGAAAAGCTATCTTTTCTAGCATATTTTTTCTCTTCAGAATTTCTGAGTCTTTCACTCCAGCCACCCCCACTCCTGGCACTCTCTGTGCTCTCAGCACCACWTTCTTGCAGCTGCATCATCTGTTCAGTTATACTTTCTACTCAAAAAGAAAAAGAAGAAAAAAAGAAAAAACTAAGAAACAGCAAAAAAACCTAAAGCCTTCTCCTGATTTAACATACTTTAATATAAGATGGTATATATTTTAAACTAGCTCTTAGTGTGGGGGAGCGTTGTTCAGTACTACTGAACTCCCCTTAGTACTTAGAGTGAGCAGAATGTAGCTCTGCTTTTAATGTGAAAATGCTTGATTGATATAGACGTTTTCAAACCTTCTCAGCCTGCCGTCAGTCTSTAAGCGATGCTCATTTTGGCTTTCTCATTTAGAAATTGTTAACTCCATGTGAACTTGATAGCGACATTCATTTTCATTGTGTCAGTCAAGGAACATGCATCACTAAAATATATGGCTAAGTCTATTTATTTTCCATATCCTTAAAGAAGCCTAAAACAACATCTATAATTTTCCTGTCTTCTTTTGTCACAAATACAAAAAATGGGCCGTAGAGATAATTATGGACCCAGAGCAAGCAAGGTGTTGCACCATTTTTTTTTGCTCTATATGCAGAAAGGATCATACTTTCACCTGCTACGTCCTGGCATCATGTGCCACAGCTGAGATGTCAGTATGCCAGACTCATCAGGGGTGATACACTGCCATTCTTCATATATAGAACTCAGGGGTGATACACTGCCATTCTTCATATATAGAACTGCAGCAACTTAGTATATAGTTAGCTTACACGTAAGAGGCTCTCAGGGCTTGTGTATAGAGTGTACACAGCTTTGTTTTACTGTTGCTGCCTCTTGAATATTTAYTGACTTATCTACTGACATATAGAAGCTGTATAATTTGAGGTACTATTAGATGTTATTGATCTTACTGTAAACTGAGAAGAAGGCAACATCTGTGGTACAACAGAACAAAAATACCTAAATAATTCAGTCTGGTCCACAATAATATTTTCCACAAAATCAAAAACTTCATTTGCAAAAGTCTAGACAACAGAGATTGTGTCTAGGAGGTTATGCCACTTAGTTCACTRAAAGATAGGGACAACGGAAAACTGAACCCAAAAGGTAAGTAGTTTTATAGGAATATTAGCTATCTGGATAGGACAATTGTCTTTAGGTGGTACCTGGAGATGTCCATTTATTAGATATCTAATATCATTCTATAAATATATAAAAATAAGTATTGACTTCATAGTAYTTTGGCCAAATTATCATACAAGAGACTTTTTTCTCACTGTTCTATAACAATTTCTTCTTACAATTTGATTTTCAAACTTATATGAGCATATATTCTCTGAGCTCTGAATATGYTCTGAAGAGGGCATCTATTTCAGAAACATAGTACCCAAGCTATGAATGAAGTGATACTTCTGTGTGGCAAGGCCCCTCTTGTAATCTCTTAGTCTCTTAGAAGAAATCCATGAGAGGCACAAGAGCTTGAAGGAAGAATGTGCAATCCCACTCATACTCTTTCCCTGTATGTAAAGCAAGAACACATCAATTTATATGAAATATCTTTGCCTTTTAATCTAGACATGCATGGTTTTGAAGGGAARACATGCCTAACTTCCCTGTCAGTACTGTGTCCTGTCAAATTGAGTGACACTCTTTTAGAGACCATAAATAAATGTGTTCAGGCTCTGTGGGAGACTGTCATATTCCTCAACAAAATGCAACAAATTGTGATTATGATAACKATAACTTTACTGCTGAGTAGCCGCAACTCCTGACTCAAATCTTTTTAAAAAAGCAGCTCTTTTCTTACCTTCTCCTTCACCTGCCCCCTAATATCAGTGGCCTGAGTCACCTTGTTTCTCTCTAATCATTTCTGACTTGTGGCTGTCAGATTTATCTATGAGAGTCTACGTGCTTGGCTGCTGTCTTTGAAATCACAGATCTGGAAAGATGCCTAAAACACATTTCTCATTCACTAATGCACATTATGTGAAAGACCTCTTCAATTTTACCTAACCTGCTGTCCAAACGGAACAAAATGACCTCATCTGTCAGCTGTGTGTGTTTTGTCTCACAAAATGTCTTCCTCGAGCACGAAAGTGATAGAGATATTTTCAGTGTGACCAAAAGGATGGCTGCACAGCTTGTTTTGACTCCTGCAGACAKTTTCGAGAAGAATGATACAACTTTGTGCATGATAGAGATGAGGAAAGCTGTTCTTTCATCACAGCTGTGGTTAGGCTAGGAAAAGTGCCCCATGCTCWTACACATGTGAGCAATGGCTGTTGATTAAATTTAAGCATCATGCTGTCTRTCTATCAGTAGTAATTATCTCCTTAGTCTGTTGTGGTTTTTTGTTTGGTTGGTTTGTTTGGGATGGCTTTCATTATCATTGAACACTTTCATGGAACGTTGAACACTTTCCATGTAAAGAAGATAAGCTAAGATATTGAGTCCACACATTCTACTAGCAGATGGTAATTGAAGGAAGTGAAAAATGTTCTTACTTCCTTACTTCACAGTGAAAAATATATACCTGAGAGGAGTTAGCAGAGCACTGACATTAAGATGAAGTCATTTTCTCAACCCTGAACAGAAAGTTTATGATGACCTAGATAATGTTGCTCAAAATGTAAAGTCTTAWAAACCAAATGAACGAAATAGTTTTAGGTATCTATACATTAGCTGTGAGTCTGCAGCTGATGGGCAGAGCAGTTCTTCGTTTGCAAATGATTTTAAATTCAGTGGCTCCTCGGTTGTTTTTTCATCCATTTCTATGTTTACTGCAGGCAATTGCAGAGCTACCTGTCCTTGGCTTTGCTTTCTGCTCAACTGTTGTCCATCAAGGGTTTAATCTTTGAACTAACGGCCTTCCTGACTAACACTATGCTTAGATAAATTTGTTCAGAGCTACCTGGAATATCACATAAAATACAGCAGAGAAAAATACCTAGCTAACAATAAGGACTCTTACTTTATGACCTGGTCAAAAATCTGCATAGAGATTCATGCTGCATTCAAGAGGTAGAATTGTGGGAATTTTTTTTTTTATTTCAGTTCACTGTTCTCTCTGTAAGGGCTACAGACTAAGAGTTATGGTACAGCAGAAATATTGCTGCTTCCATTTGCCAGACTCTGTGAGTTTTTTCAAGGCTCTCTATTGTAAACAAATTGAAGCTATTCTCCAGTAAAATGAAGAAGTTCAATACAACTGTAAGGATACGACTTAGAATTATTTGCTGTCATATTTGGATTAAGGGAATTGATTGTTTTGTCAAGTTAGGATCTYCTGCTTTCCAGGGCTACTGACCAAAGTGGCAAGAACTGGTAGCTAAAGAAAAGATATCAGACACCTAGTAGATCTGTCTGAAAATAAATCTTAAAGTTATAAAGCTGGGGAACATTTTACCCAAGATGTTCTCCAAATCATCCAGCACAATCCAATAAGTACTAAAAATGCAATTTAGGACAATGTCAAAAACCTAAGCAATATATACATACAAAGATATTTAACAATTATGTCAATCTCAGTTGAGTTTGGTTTTGATTATGTTTGAGGGAAGATAAACTAAACAACTGTAATATTAAATGACATTTCATCATCCGTGCTGGTTTTTTTTAAACAGCTACATAGGAAAACACAAAAATAACTAATGGAAGAGACTACCTAAAATATTCTCAGCTTCTCTGTGTGGGCAGAGAATGTGTCAACAGAGCAATTGCTTCAGCAAAGTTACCTATAAGTCTACCCAGTTTCCATGAACTTAAGCTCATGTCTAACCATCCAGAATGCCCAAACCTGGACTCCTATGACAATTCAAGCATTCAGAAGCCTGGTTCAAATGCTGTCATAAATGTTTGATAATTCAACATTTCTCTTTCCTCATTTTCCTTAGACTGGTTAGTTCTTCTGATTAATTTCCCATCATAACATCTGGGTTTTTGGAGAATATTTCTTTTGTCTGTCTATTKTATGAATTTCTTCCATGTCTCTCAAATCTTTTGCTGGATGTTTCTGGATGGTACTGTAATAATAAACACTTCACACAAGCAATAGTGTGCTGGTGATTCCATCGCTATCTCAACTTCTTGCTTCCTGAAAAATGTAGAAGCTTAGAAGAAAACAAGMTTTGGCCATGTTGTCATTTTAGGAACTGTAGGAGAATATGAAGTGAAAAAAAAGGATCTCACTAAGGATCAGTTTAAAAATAATAATACTAAAAAAATGTAATTTGGAGACCTTGCTGAGGTTTCTTTTTAGTGAGAAATTGTTTGCATGATACACAGCTAAGCAAACATACCTGGAAAAGACCAGAAAGTCATAGTGAGAAGCAGAAATAATGGGATTGAAATGTAGCTATCGGGAAAAATATTTTTCTTAAAAATGGTTAGAATTCATTCAGGCTTTCTGGCTGTTCTGCTTTTACCTGAGATCTGATAGCGTTTGTTGAAAAATGAGGAATGAGGAAAATCTGCATAGTAGGATTATTTTGACACTCAGCCTTGGAGGAACTATTCAAATAAGAAAAATGATGAAAAAAGGGGCTTCTTTTTTTTTTTAACAATATTTCCTCTTTGTCACATTTACATATTGTAGTCCTAGCTCTGTGCCCAAATSAAGTATGCTGGTGATAAGACTGATATAACACTGATATTGTGAGAGGGATTAAGAAAGCAATCTGGAAGCTTTCCAGCAGAATCAGATAATCAGAAAGCAGCACTTAGTGTCTGGATTTATAAAAGCCTAATTCAGCAGAAAGTATAACTAGGACTGCAGGAGTGGAGACATGGCACAGAGGTTGCACCACGCTGTTCCGGATCATGCTGAAAAGAATGGATTCTCATACGGACTGTGGAGAGCATGAAAGCAGCTAAAGCTATGATGTGCATATGTGATTTTTGAGGTCTGTATAAGTGGAACTTGTGTCTTGCCTTTGTGTACCCTCGGCTGAGCRGTATGTGGGTGTTTGTAGCAGAACTCTGCCAGGTTGCATGCCTGTGACAAAGTGTTGTTTTCTCTCTTATGCATATGGTCATCTTTGTAGCTCCATCCTACTAGTGCACAGCAGAGTCTGCAGTTTGCTGACTGATATCTCAGTCACTCTRATTCTTGGGTGCTAAGCCTGCAGTTTTGATTTGTGTGCAGATCATGGGTCACCCTCACCACAGGGCCATACTGCTGGTCCGGTCTAATATGGGATGTTGGAGAAAGACACCYGTCTGTAATTGCCTTTCCAGATTTCTGCTCCACTCATCATGCGGCGGAAGAGCATCAGAGGATGGGCCAACCTTAATTTCACGTCGCACTGGCTGTTTGTCCTGCGTCTCTGCTCTCTTAGGCGGCTGCCAAAGTACAATAATTCTGGACTGTGCCTATTCTGTGGACACATAGTTTTTATTTGTGTGAACATTGTCTCCTCRTGGAGTTTTCACTTTGCACAGCAAATAAAGTTGTCAGCAAAGTTATAGCATTTTATTAATCTACCTGATAAAACTGTTATTTTGCCTGTGCCAACTCAAAACTGTTTTGCCTGTGCCTAGCATTTAAGGAAGTGATCTAAGAGTGAGTTACAGCATGCTGAGTTGGCAATATGTTCACACTCATCCAGGACACATGAATTTGAATGAGAGCACCATACCCTGAGATAGCTAAAAAGCCATAAGCACTGCTTATGCCTTAGCCTTTGCTGTCCTGTAGGCTCCTGACATGTTCTCCCTCTCTATCCTGAGGGCAGCTTTTCTTTTTTTAATGACAAAAAAATTGAGAAAATTTGGCTATTTGTTTTTAGACATGGAGTCCAGCTGATGGGATGGTGCTCAAACACCCAGTGTTCTATGTGAATATAATATAGATAGCATTAAGTAATAAACTTAAAATTTGTTAGGTTTTTGCCTTGTATCCCCTATATGAAGGTTCCATTTGATTCTGTTAGCCAGATGATTCCTTCCAGATTCCAGACTAATTCATTTTGCTTAATTTCAGATTTCTCCTGAAGTCTTGATTTTAATTGTATGGTTTTCAAGCTGATGTTGAGATGGTAATCAAAATGTAATAGAAGATTTTTCAGGTTAATATTTTTTTGAACTGACCATTTAATTCTGGCTCCAGTGATCTAGTCATGATTAGCTAATTAGAGCCAATGTCACACAAAATGTATTTAATTACCATGTTGTTGAACTATTAATTACAACTCTATATTAAGATGTAACTGATCCATAAGGCAATGCTCAAAAATGATTAATTTCAATGTTAATTATACAAAAGCTGCTTAACAACAACAAAAAAGTACTATTATTTCCTTCTTCATTAAAGTTGTCAAGTTAAATTATATCATAAAAACTTTATGTCAGGAAACTATAGACGAGTGAAAGAAAACAATCTGATGGATGAGGTTGCCAGAAGAAGCAAATGGGTATAGACTGGACCTTAATGTAGCTAAGATGGAAATGAGAAAATAATTTTTAAATCAAAGTATTAGGGTTTTGAAACAACTTCTTAGTCATTGTAATAACAGCAAAATCATTACTTTTGAGATGGAGCTTACAGAGTTTATGGAGACGATTTTCAGAAGCTGTTGCTGGTTATAGAAGGAAAGTTGACTGGAAAAAGACCCTATAGAGAAAGATCTGGGAGATCTTTCTCAGTCTCTTCTGTTATCTAATCAAATTGATCTCAGAGAGTGAGTGATGACCAGATGAATAAAGACAGATGGAGAAGCTCAATAAGCTGATGGGGTTCAGCACACTGAATTAGTTAGTCCTTAAGACCACCAAAGGAGAAGGAGCAGAGCATGGTACCTGCTGAAAAAAATCAACAAAAAGTACGTTAAAGAGTGAAACTCTTCCAAGGAGAGAAAATGCAGACCAAGGGGCCTTATTTTGTAAGGAGTTATAGGTTATACTATGGAATGCGCAGTAAGTGGAAATATACTTTGACAACCAGAGAAAATTTTGGATTATACMAAACATCATGGAATTTTTAAAAGATGGTTCAAAAGCAGAGAAAAGATGTGATCAAGTTGTATCAGGGAGGGAAAGGCAAGAGAAAATGGAAGAAATGCAAAAGTAGCTGGTTGCATGCAAACTAGCTACAGACCAGTTCACAGGAATGCTGTGCTTAATCACTGCAGTCTGTCCTATGTTCTTATTAAATGCTATTTCTAGCCATCTTCAGTGTGAGTGCACTCCCTCTCTGGGCCTATAGGTGTGAATCGTTGGCTAACTTCAAGCTGGATTAGCATAAAATGTCTGGATGCCAGCTCCTGTGGAGGCTGGGATTTTGGGGCCATTCGTTCTACTGCATGATATGCTGAGAAAACTGGATCTTATTTCTGAGGAAATGAATCTTGTTTTGGATAAAAGAGAATAAAACTAATAATTCCCTTCCAGTGATGTTAATTACTTTATATTATTTCCTTTTAAACTTCTGAAACCGGTTGACGTGCACACTTTAGGTACTTTCACACTGATATCCACTGAAAATGAACACTATCGCAAGTACAAGAGTACAAGAATCAACTCTGGTGACTTTTGTAGGAAATAATGATGGGCTTGTAAATGTGTGCCTAGAAGAATTCTCTGGATGATATTTACGACTAAGTATATGCACTTGAAATCCCTTTATCATGTCTCTCCTTTCACTGAGGACTCTCAGACGCATCATCTTCATACATCGAAGTCAATAATACTGACGGAATCTCCCCTGGTGGTTTTAATTTTATCTTGTAGTTTTTTATCTTTATAAGAGACKGAATAGATAACTTAGATAAGCAAAAATGAGGCAAACCTCTTATCTCAGCACTACAGTTTTCTTTTAAACTTCTCTATAAGGTTTTTGTTGTTCTTGGAAGCACTGTACTATATACCGTGTTTAATGAYATGTCACTTTATCTTTGCCTCTGTAAAGAAATTCTAGGATATAGCCTCAAGTTGGGTAAATTCTTGGTTGATTGGAGTTAGCCAATGGATTTAAACTGGTGGCGTAACTAGAGGAGTACATTTCAGCCTCCTGCCCAAAGAGCAGGTTCTGCTAAGAGAAATGATTTTTTTTTTTTCCTTTTTTATGCTTTAAACATATTTATGATGYTTAATGCTGCTTTACTTTCTCTTCCTTTCAAAATCCTTCTGGATTAACTCAGTTAGAATCAGCCCTKCTTCCTGTTCTCAGAAAACTCATTTATTATTTGAAAACCTCACCTCAGATATTCACAATAAATACAGCCTTGAGTTTCTAGAATCAGGAAAAAATGAGCAAACAGAAAAATAAGTCAAAATAAATCCCAACATTTAACAGAGATGTAGAGATTTATTCTACTGCTCTGTCAGTCTGTAGTCAGGGACCACCAGCATTTATTYCTTCTGTAAACAACCACAGGAGCCTTCTGTAAATCTGACCTGGAAAATAAAAATGGATCTTCTTCTTTCTTTATGTTACATTGAAAGAATCTATACTCTCAAGAATTTTTGGGGCTTGGTGTTATGAGCATAGATATTTGTCACAGAGTCTACCAAAACTGAAAGCCTGGTAATGATAAGGGAAAAACCTAGAAACTGGGAGATATGCCTCTGAGGTTTACATATGTTATAAAGATGCACTTTTTTTTTTTTAAGACAAAGAGTTGCTTTTAGTTTGGATAGAAAAAGCAGCCAAAATAAGCTATTAGAATAGTATGTWTATTGTCATCTGTACATGCCACCGAATTAATAACTGAGATCTTTAAAATAGATATTCAGATTTTTCCCATTGAGTCATTTTAAAGGTTAGTACAATCTTTACAGGCCTCTTCATGATATATTTCATCACTGAAAACAAATAAACAAAGCATCACTTTTAAATATTAGAGGCCAATAAAAATCTCAGATTTCTTTCAATTTTATTAGACTACCTACTATAATTTCATRAAAAGGCTTTAAAACAAACTATTGACACTTTCATTCTGGTTATTGAGTATTCTATCTACAATAAGTTTAAACATAATCCAATTATTTTAACAATACTTCATCTCTTATTGTACTAACACAGGGGATACTCAGAGCATTTTAGCTGTTGCTAACTTCCAGTAATGCTTGATAGAGCTCTCCTTACATGAGATTAGGCAAAAAGCTATCTGAGACAGTGAACTGTTTAAAYACAGATTGTCAAAAATTTGAAGTGAAGTAAATTTTCATTTCATCACATGTGAGCAGCACCTGGGTTCCTGTGCTGCTTTGAAAAGATGAGCCATAAAAGCTTGTGAGTTGATGAGCCATAAAAGCAGTTTTGCAAATTCTCCTTATCAGTTTGCTTTATTTCTTCTTTAGTATGTGGAGAAAAAAAAGTTTTATAGAGGGGCGTTCAAAGAATGAAGGGTTGGGATTTGAAAAGGCTTTAAAGAAGCTTCTCTCTTGTCACTGACAACAGACTCCCTGGGCTAAGGATTGTTATTTGAAGTGGAATTTAGGTGCTTAAGTCAATTTTAGTCTTTGAAAATCTCCCATCTCTCTCTTAGCTCCTTTCTTCTAAGGCCAAGTACATTTTATTATTTTCTGTTTGCCCATGTAAGTTCATTATTTGTCTATTAATGTAAAAAAATTTCAGCCTGTCCACCTAACTACTCATAAAATTATTTCAGGTGCATAWCAGCAACGTTACCCCTCTCTCCCCTTCTGAATAGATCTTTTTTATAATTCATTTTGGTCATAACAACTTTACTCTGTGAGTTAGATGTAATAAACCATAAGCTAATTTTATGACTTGTAGCRTGACGTTTGTAGTCAAATCTTGAGAAGGTGTATTTATATTCTAATCTTGAAAATAAAAGATTTCAAAAGGAATTATGCTAAATAATATGTTAAATATTACTAAATATATAAATATAAATTATAAATTATATTTATATAAAATTTATATGTATTTTATATAATTTGTATTTATATACTTTATGTACTGTGTGCAGTTCTGGGCTTACTGTGTGCAGTTCTGGGCTCCCCAGTGCAGGAGGGATGTGGAGCTGCTAGAGAGAGTCCAGCGCAGGGCCACAAAGATGATTAGGGGCCTGGAACATCTGCCCTGTGAGCAAAGGCTGAGAGAGCTGGGCCTCTTCAGCCTGGAGAAGAGAAGACTGAGAGGGGATCTGATCAATGTGTATAAATATCTCAAGAAAGGGAATGAGGAGGAGGGGGCTGGCCTCTTCTCAGTGGTGGCCAGTGATAGAACTAGGGGAAACGGCCAMAAATTGAGGCACCAAAAGTTCCACAGGGACTTGAGGAAGAATTTCTTAACGGTGAGGGTGACAGAGCCCTGGMACAGGCTGCCCAGAGAGGTGGTGGAGTCTCCTTCTCTGGAGATCTTCAAAACCCGCCTGGACATCACTCTGTGCCACATGCTCTAGGGGACCCTGCGTGTGCAGGGGGTTGGACTAGATGACCTCTACAGGTCCCTTCCAACCCTAGCCATTCTATGATTCTATGATATATATTATGTGTTAAAGATATTTTAAAAATGTCAAATTATATTAAAGAGTGTTTCAGCTATCTGCTGATAGAACCCAATTGGTACTTCCTTCTTCCTTTACTATTATGTAGAGATCCATATAGCGCTTAATTTTATTGTGGACACTGATAATTKGATTCATTTTTATATTACCAGAAAATATAGATGATACAAGCACATACAGTAATTTATAGCTCTCTGACACTTCTCAACTATACTGAAAAATCAAGATAAATTTGTAATATATTTGTTTACATAATATGTAATCATGTATATGTGCCACATAGGGTATACATATTAAGATGAAAGATCAGTCAAAATAAAATTGAAAATAAAATCAAAACATAGAGTAAAGCTAATAAATACATGTTTTTAACAGTATGACTAGTCCCAAACCCAATCCAAGACAAGAAGAAGTAGAGCATATTCTTGATAAATCATCCCTCAAAAAAAAATCCATATAGTATTTCAATTAGACTTTTTGGAGATGAATTTGTAAGAATATTTTTTGAAAATACATTTTTGAAATTCATTTAAATGAAAAGCATTGTATGGAAGAGTAACTGCATGTTGCCCTGTTTCGACAGCCTCTCACAACTGTCCCCACCTTGCCCAGCCTRCAGCTGGGACCCATGACTCAAGTTCTTGGCTCTTCAGTGCATCTCTGCAGCCTTTCACCTGCACAAGCCAACACAGGATGCAAAAAATGGCCTCTTGACTGGAAAGGTAAAGGACAAATGCGTGTGCATTACTAGGGAATTGTCTTGAATAAATAGTACTCTCCCTATTTTAAGGCAATTTGGTAGCTACTTACCAGTTTAAAAGTGAAAATGTCGATGACCTTTCCCTTTGAATATATGAGCTTCATGACCATGTCTGAGCTTCATAAAAATGTAATTGCACTGAGGACCTCATTATCATATTACATTTTAGCATTAGTCAGCTTTGGCATTAACTCAAGAATGTGCTTTTTCAATGTCATTATCTTTGGAAGGAAAAGAATGCTGTTAACAGTTTGATCACTTAAATATCAATTTGAAATATTTTGTTTTCTTTTTTTTTCCAAAAAAAAAAAAAGTTTTCCTGTAGTTTTGCACTAAAGTAATGTAATTATAGAATGTTTTTCATATAGGCATCTTCAGTCAGATGCATCCTTTACTACATATWCATTAAAGATACTAACAATGAAAATTCTTTATTCCTTCTTATAAATATAGATAAGACAGCCTTCAGCCTAGGCACCTTTCTAAAAAAGTGGAGAAAACCRTGGTTCTGCTCTTAAAACCAGCTCTGTCTATGCAGAAACAAGGTGAGAAAGCAACTAGGGGTACATCTGTCTCTGTTGCAGAGAGCTCTTTTGCAATTKGATTGTTTATGCGGACATTATTTAATGTTTTGAATATCATTAAAAATAAAATACTTGCAATAGCAATCAATTGTTGTTCTTCCTATTCCCATCTTGAAAAACTGCTAAACAGGAGAAAAATAAAAAAAAAAAAAAAAAGAGCCTTAATATGAGACAGATCAAATTCCTCAGAAACTAGGCTTAGAACTATATATTATATTAGGAAGCCAAATAATCTAATAGTTTAAAAGTTTGTTTGATGCCTGCAGAATCAGTGGAAAGTTTCTTATTAAAGATTACCAAAATTTTGTTTTCTCACATAACCTTGTAATGACCTTAAAAACAATTCCTTTCATTCTCTTCTCATATACAAGTAAACCAGATTGTATGTGCCAACAAAAAAAGCACCTCTCATTCTGTTGTCATCCTATCTCTCCTCCTTCAGGCTATTACCCCATTTTTAGCCCAAGTGTGTTTCTGAAGTATCTTTACTCAATCCTGATCTATTCCGTTGGCATTAGACACTACCCAAGATTTCTGATAACTCCAGCATTGTTTGCCAGCTGATTTCCTGCTCCACTACACACGAGAAACATTGCACATAAGAAGCTTTAAGCTGATGAGCCTACAKAGATGAGGTAGTCTATTCAATATAGAAATGTTGTTTAAGGGAAAATCCCTAGGGAAAATAGTGTAAATAACTTTTTTTTTCTTGTGCTTTGGTTGTTTYCTAATTATGTGACTGGTGCTGAATGAACAGAATTTTATGGAGATTAATTTCTTACTGTTTACTGCAGCCAGTRCTTTTCTAGGTATCTGCAATTTACCCATCTAACAGCTTCAGACACTAAGACTTCGTTCACTTTAACACAAAACAATAGATTTCTGTTAAAATTAGTGGAATTACAGGAGAGTACAGGCATTAAACTCTATTAACTGCACACAATTTTGCTTTATAAACTGATAGATGCCAGCAATTGGTCTATAATGTTCTGAGATTTTTGTCTTCGTTTCGATGCCTAGCCTTCTGAACAGAGAGACTAACAAGATTTGCCAGCCCTAATTTCAACTTAAATGTTTGTTTTGAGAAATATATCCTGCCATGAGATAATTGGATATATTTTTACATAACTGAATTAAGAAAAAAAATCACTSTTCAGTGCGCAGATTTCTGAATTTGATTAAGGCAGGGATGGAGGCACCTACTCGATGCCTGCGTCTATCAGTGATTTGCATTTGCTACAGGGAGGCACAAAAGCATGCAGGCAGCTGGCTGGAAGTGGCTGTCTCATATTTCAAACAACAGGAATSTTCTGGCATCTATCCATGGACTCACCTTTGTAATGACTGAAAATCCATATGTGGTCTTACTGCCAAGATCCTTCTACTCATCCCTTTCACTCCCGTTCTCACCAGAGTAACACTGAGCAGGTTTTTTGCATTTCCTAGCTAACAGATGCTGAATGGAAATTATCGAACAAATACTGTGCAGATATCCAGAAGGAAGAACCTGGTGATGCTAGACAGTGGAAATGAGAAAATATGTTGGAAAATATATCTGACATTATACAGATACTTTTACCAAATAGAGAAYATAGCCAAGAATGTCATCTTTGCTAAAGAGAATCGTGCTGTTTGTATGAGAACATCCTCCAGAAGTTTACTTAGGTCAGGAAACAGCCCACATGCTTAGCCAGTCCTTGACACAGTGTTTCCATATAAGGACATACTGTGCTTCCAATATCTACAAAAGTGRAAAATATAAAGTGTATTAAATTTTGAAAAAGCCCCAAATTAGACCAAAATCTGAAATTCTTCCCTTCTCAGCAGAGAACTCTGTACAACTTGCCTTCTTCCCTAGTATGCAAACAATATATTTCAAGCCACAAAATTTAAAGCAATTACAAGAACTATTTACGTCACTAGACTATCTGACAAATGAGTATGACTGCAGTGACCTCTTCACAGTTTCCCCCAGCTACTATCTTTCTCACTACCAGCATCATTAATCAAAGATGTGATGCATATGTCTCTATATAAAACTGGAAATGAGTCATCTGCTATAGATATATACGATACTCTGCAGATGCTCAGCCASCACTGAGTCGTGACTTGAACAACCAACTGCTTCAAAGCTGCACATTTTTTGAAGTATTCTTTCATTGAAAAAATMAGCAGGAAGCTTGTTCCTAGTTTAATTCTATTATATAACGAGACATGTCTGGTGGCACATATTGCTGTGCATAGATATTGTAAGGATGAAAATATGAATATGTGATTTTCCTGTTCCTTATTTACAGCTGAATCACATATGCAAATTTTAGATATCTTACAAGGAGAATTTCAAATTCCTGTTAAAAATAATTTGACTTTTACTGAGATAAGTGTTTTTTTAATCTTTCGTCATGTTCATTAAAAGTAGATACATTGTAAATAAAGATAATAAGCAACTAGATGTTTTTGGCAAAGAGAAATAAAGGCTTCCTACTTGGAAGTATTAATGCAAAGGAGGTTACTAATGGTTAGAAGGTGAGACTCAGCTAACTATYCATTCAAGAGTTACACTTACAGACTAAGGGGAGCATCAAGAAAGCATCCATCATCAAAGAAAGCAAATCGGAATAGCCCCTTTGCCTACTTTAGGATTAAATTAATTGCCCTCTGTATTTCTCTCTCTCCCTATTGGAGAAAACTTCATCTAATCTAGACGAGATATTTTATTTTAGCTATTTCCAATAGCTAAAATTAGTTTCTACTAATCTTACCTTAGAAATTTTTGAATATGGAAGCAATGATTCACTTAATAAGGGTGTTTGCATCGGTTCTGCTGCTCTCCTTGCCRTTCAGGCAAGATGTTACTCATTAGATGATAGCCTCATTGGTTTGGTATAAAGCCTTAAAGGGAGAGCAACCCCATGCATTTTAAGAGCCTACTAACAAAACTATCTGTGCTCAGTGGACAGACATTTCTCAGTTTAGCCTAGCACTGCATTAAACATCAAGTATTTTGGTCTGCTCTGAAAAAAAAAAAACCACCAAATATAATTCAATTTACATGATTCAATGAGACATTTCTTGGCAAGGATAGTAAACATATAATGCATCTTTATTTTAGACTGACAGAAAGCACAGCTCATCAGGGTTTACTGAGTATGCCCAAACCCCATGATACCCTACCACTGGAAAGGCTGAAATACTATTCCATTCTTCTCTGGAGGTTTTTTGTTTCAGTGCTTTGTTAATGCTACAACATCACTATTAGAATTTGTGCCAAACTAAATTAGTTCTTCTTTATCTTGAGAGAAAAACTATGTTTTAATGAGCAATAATGTCCTTAAAATAACTAACTAGTTAGTAGAAGCTATTTGTCTAGGAAGTAATTGTCCCCAAACCTCTGGGTCTAGCAGTCGCTACTGGGCAAAGGAAAGGGCTCATAACCAGTAGGTGTCAGGTGCCTTCCCCTAATCTTTACCTGCAGCTCTTCYATTAGAAGAAAATGACTCTGGAGTAAAGAACAGGACAGAACAGAGCTGAGGATGCTGAATCCGCGTATGACGTAGGTGCTGCAGGGGAGCAACGGAAATCACATGGTATTTTTCCTAACCCTAGTGAAATCATTGATAAGTGAAGGTGTCCATCCACAGTCAACTTAGACTGTAYTTAGGTGTATTCTAAGATTTCTCATTGAAAATAAATTCTCATAAAGCATAATTCTCTCTTTCCAGCAGGTTCTTATCAACGCGATGATCATGAAATGCTCAGAATTTATAAAATGAGAAAATGCCGTTGAAGCCTTTATCATCGTGACACCATGCAAAAATATGTAAACTTTCAACTAAGGCACAACTGGATGTCAGAGGTAACAAATRTGCCTACTTGTAACCTAGTGCTAACAGCCCGATCAAGAATTCATTTTACACTTACTTTAGAGAATGTTACTCAAAAGTGACCAGGTTGATTTTAGCTAATTTTGGCCCCTGATGTTATGATTAGCCCTATTGACCTAGAGGTTCAAATTGCCTAAAAGTTTAACTTGACCAGTTGAGGAGCCAAACTGCAATATACTTAGCTGCTAAGGCAGCATCAATTATTACAGGGTGGTACTACACACACCAGCATAATTATSTAACCAATATTTTTCAGATTCTAAGTAACTATTTGATTACAAAGATGATTGATTCCCAAACATGGAGTAGCCAAAAATGGGAGTATTATCAGTCAAGGCTAATAGACAAATCAAATGTGAAGCAGTAGCTGACCTTGAGAATGAGAATAAAGAAACATAGCCAGACAAAGTGGAACGATTAATATTTGCTATATATTAGGATTTCATCAACTGGAATCAACAAAGGAGAAAGTCTAGATGTTTTAATCACATTGTCCCTATTCAGTCAACAACATAATGGATTTGAAATAAACACAGGTATAATCATGAAATGCCTGTTTACTACAATCAGGGGAGCATCAGTACTACCAGATAAGTTAATGACAATAGTTTATATAAAGTATTTCATTGGATTCTGGTCCAGAACAAATAATTTCACCTGAAAGACAAGATTGGTAGGATTGAGGGTAGGTAAGCACATATTCAATGAGGGAAAGACAGAAAATATTGCTTCATTTAGCAAGATCAATGCCACCTAGTGCCTCTTAACTTCTTAATTAGGACAAAAATGAGTATGTGCATCATGAAAATAAAGGAAAGGCTTCCAAACATCTGTATTGTTGAACATGAATTTCTATAGAAGTAGCTGTGGGGTATAAGCAATATCACTTATTTTAAATTGGAGCTAGATAAGTTTATTAAAAAGAATCTATGATACAGCTGCTTAAAGTGGCAAGGGAGTTGATTTAATGACCTTGCTATTGTATTGTCCTCTTATCTTTTGAACACATTGGATTTTTTCTAACTTTCMCATATTATGAGGTATCATGTTTCAAAGAGATCGATAAAGAACAGGCACGTTATTTTGTGCAGTAATTTTGTTATTTTGKGGCACAAAATTTCACCAACGTAAGACTCAAAGTAAGACTGTGCACAGTAAATAGAAAATGTTACATTTCTWACATTTTGTTTTCATAACTGTATCTAGGGGTTAGGTTGCTTTGGCTGCTTTCTTATTTTTATCTGTTGTATATTTTTCTGCTTTCATCTTTGCCAGGTGTTTTAATCCAAAAACTAGAATTTATAATTCATTTTATTTCTGAGAGTTATCATTAATATTTCTTCCTTTCTCTCACAAAAACAACATGAGCTTTAGGGATTCTCTTATCTTTCAGGAACATGAGCATGTCCTGCTTCCCAGCATGCCCATATTTCTTGTTTTTATGTCTTGTTTTCCTCTGTTCAGTGTGATACTAGTTTTATATGAATCCTATCCCTTAATGTTAACCGGAATTACATTAATAAGATTTTGGAACTATCTACTTCATGGTTAACACAAGAGATATGTAAATTCACAAGCTTTAGGCATAGTATATTTCGGGTTAGTTGCTAGTGTCAAAACTAGAGCAAATATGCTTGGAAGCAGCCAATTCTAAATGAAAATGAAATTTCTTCCCTTCATAACAACTACATGCCATTCCATTAATAATTCTTCTTTTTTTTTTTTTTTTTTTTTCAGGAAGAAGAAGCACTCTTCCAAAAGGTGGTTTCCTAACAAATTCACCCAAGAATTGTTTGCAGTAATTTTCCTACATGGCATGGTGCCTGGAAGTCTGACAATATTGTTTAAACTGTTGAAGACAAGCTGATGAAATGTTTTTGATATATGTAAAGTAATGCTTGTTTAAATGATAAAGAAGTATGTTTTGTTCTTGTTGTTGTTTTTTATACAGGTCAGTGCAGTCTAGTTCAAAYGTGTTTTGTGAGCTCTGCTTCCTGCTCCTGCTATAGACACACCGAGCAGCTTGCACAAACCACTGTCCTTCCCCTTTCTTCTTTATCCGGAAGGGCACAGCACTCASTGAGGACAATGAGTTCAGGTGAAGTCCAACAAGCTACCAAAGATGAAGGTCCCACATGGCACCCCAACTTAATGAAGAAAATAGTTTAGACATTGGCTCAAGGCAGTGATGAAATTTGTGACTAAGCACAGTGGAAGAGCAAATACTGAACAATTTATTCTCTTCCTGCCCTTAGTCTCCTCTAGAGAATTGCAATAGTTCTGGAGGTGACAACTTAAGCTTTGGAAATGCAGAGACAAGGGTAGGGTGGTATCATTTGCATTGCTTTAGAGACGATTATTTAAACTCTCTTCCTTAAATGGAAAGTCTACCATATATTGTTCTTTATTTATCTAAATAACATGAGTGCTATAGGTATGTAGCTACTCCACAGGAATAGTTTCAAATTTAATGGAAATAATATTCTAAAATTAAGTGTATATAATTAAATTGCACAAAATACAATTCAAATGGATGGTGATATGTATTTTAACATCAAAAATTTGCAGATCTTTTCCATTGACCTTACCTTTAATTATTTTGTCCTTTGGTAATAAAGTTAGCAGGAACTTTTTATTGCAGGATATTTGTACAAGATTAAAAAGATCCCCAGGAACTTACACCACTGTCAAGAATAGATTAATATTCTCTTCCTCATGTAACCGGAAGCCTAGCAACTGAGTTGGATATTAGCCGGTAACATTTTGACTTTCGGTAACAGCATTTAAAAGCAATTAGTATGCTTCAAGGGTGCTTCACAAAATCTTASTTCTAAACATTAATGAAAACCAGAGAAATGTGGATGACATTATATTATATATTATATATGAATGTATGTGTGCATCTCTTGCTTACTCTCACCTTCTATATAAACAAAAAAATGTACAAAAGATATACACACATATTGCAAATGCATGTGCATACAAATATATTGCACATATGAAGCAGACCAAACTTCAAGAAATACGTTAAAAACTTGAAATAGATTAAAATATGTGAATACAAACACAAATCAAGAAGAATTTTAATTTAATAACTCTACTATATCTTTTAAACTAKATTAAAGCCCAGGGTAAGCTCACCTCAATTGCAAACAGTACATAGTCTATATGTCACCTGCTATGGCCTTACTCTCTTGGGATCTAAAACCTGCACACATTTCCCTGCTTGTCATATGCATTTTTCCCCTCAAATTCTGCAGTGATGCAGTTGTAGGTGGACAACTTGCTCAATTCTGCATGAATAGTTGGCGTGGGGAACAGCCCTGCGAGCTGCCTGGGCTGTAACATGTTGGTGGCCTTAGAACCTTAGGAAATRAGAGAGCTTCAGCTGCTGACAGTCCTGAGGGGGGAGGTTTGACAAGACCCTTGAGGAAGCGGGCCCTGGTCACTAGCCAGGGCAAGTCTCGATGAAAGCACTGGATACCCTCTTCACTGAGCAGCCAGGCATTTACAAAGCCAAAAATCAATCCTAAAAAGAAAGCCACAGGTTTAGGGACTGAGTCACTCTGATGGAGCAGCTACAACGTAAGATTTTTCTCTTCTACTTCAGCAAGGTRCTCCTCTTAAAGATGCCAGTGCACATTTATATCCTATTTTGAGTTTTCTATTTCCCTCTGCATACATAAAATAGAAGAAGGTCCAGAAGGCAACTGCTAAATGGAAAGATAAAATTATTTCAGAAGGTTTTTCTAAGGAGAAAAAAAAAAAAAGCAAAACACACATTTTGGCTTGAAGCATAGAAAATGTGACTTATAGGCTAAGGAATTATTTATAGTAGTTGCAGAAGGCTGGACAGAAGAAATAAAAAAATCGCTCTTTGAAAAAAAAATCCATATTTGCTAAGATATGTAGCAAGAAATTGTCATTGTAGGAATCTTGATTTTTAAAGAAAAACTTAATTAAAGCTAGCTAGTAAAAATCTAASTAAATCTACCATGAAAAATAATTGGATTTTGTTTGCTTGCTTTATTTTCTGAAATTGTTTTCTCTCAAAACAGTGATTCCTTGGGAGGAAATTATATGATATCTTACACAGATGGAAAGTCTGCATTTTTATAATTAAATTGATTTTTTTTCTGTACTTTGTAAACAAAACCCACAGGCAATTTTTGTGACTTTCATGGACCATGACTTTCAAGTCATAGAAAACAAATCATGCCCATCCTCTTCTGCATCTTATAGCTCTAAGTATTTATATATACACAAATGTTGTTTGTTCCTCATTACATATGGTTGAATAGGACCTCCCTTGGCGTATGTTGTAGCTTTTAGAAGTAGCAGAAGGTTAATCTCTGTGGTTCACTGTGGGGCACATGAACGAGGCTTCCTACCCTGGAGACTATTATTATGGTGKTGTGCTGGGATGGTAGGAGGAGTGTGAAGTCTCCTCAGCCATCCTTTCACTCAATAGTATTTTGAGATGTACTAACTGGGTAGTGAGAAAAAAAACCCCATGAGATTCTGCTGTCCTGTGGAAAGAGGACTGTAGTCAAAAGGACTGTGAGACTGTCAAATTTCATAAAGCCTAAATTTACTTCACAAAGTTCTGAAGACAAACAGTATTGAATACCCTATGGGCAACTTCCAATTAGACAAATCAACCTCGCACTTAAACAGCTAGCAACAATACATTAGCACTTAAACAGCACTTAAACAGCTAGTAACAATACATTATGACAGTTACTTGCAGGAGATACTGACCTGAAATTTAAGTACTGTTGAGACAGAGCAGTCTAACAAAGCAGAAATCACCGATGCAATTAGCCATGAAACAGCAGGGTGAGACTTATAGCTTGATCTCTAGTTACACTGGAGTCTGTTAAATCCATGTTCCTAAGGACATCAAGGAGAATATTAAGCCCAGTGTTTAGCAAAATGACAGCCTGCACTGCTGGACCCTGCCACAGCGACCTCCAAATGATTGTGTGCCATCCTCTGCAAAATCTGTGTCCAAACGTGGCCATCAGCAGACTGATATATAAAATTCACCTCTTAGATAGTCTTTAGACATAGAGTTGAAGGCCAGATCTGAACCTGAAGCCAGTATTAAAAAAGATGAATGTAAAAGACATACGCCCTGTTTTTCCTTCTGGTATATCTAGGGAATATGTCCAAAGAAAGAATTCTCAGCCAGCAAAGCCAAAGTTTAAAAACAAAGCTATGTTTTAATCCAGCTATGTTTTATTACTTGCTAAAACAGCACTCCGCTGTTTTCCGTATCATTTCTTATTAATATGACATACCTCTTTTWCTGTCCTCACACAACAGTATTTCTCATTGTCATCACAACAAAGTCTCCTCAAAAAAACAAATAGAAAACTTCAGCTCATTGGTTAGGAAAATATATATCAGCAGGATCTTTGCTCAACTATGTAGACTCTAATTTAGGGTATGTGGAGACAGCCATGTCCTATATATCTAACACTTCAAGATACATGCTTTTTTTAATACTGATGTTTATGCCCAGCATCCTTAAACTCCAAAAGACTTTAATGAAGGACAATATTAACGTGCCAATGGCATAACTCTAAATTGATTCTAACTTGAATTGTCTTGCAGGAATTCTGCTCGTTTGAATAAAATCTGAATTTGTTTTGCCTGCGTAGATATATAGCTTGAAGAAAAGCTGCTACATTACATAATACCACATGGCCTAACTATTTCATCTAATTATATTAAAGACCACTGGAAGCAATGAGAACACTTCAAATATGATTATAAACTTGAGAACAAATGAGAAGCAGCAAGTTAACAGTGTTCCAGTCTGTACMGAAGACTTTCAACTACTGAAGAAATTCAARAAAGGCTTCCATTTRAAAAGAAACTTGACTACAAMATTTTTTCTTACTGAGGAAGAATTTATATTTTCAAAAAGGTGGTAGAGGATTTCTAATACTGGTACAGCCCTAGTAACAGAGAGTTCTGGAATTTGATSTACAAAGATTCATTGATTATCTGGGGTTTTCTTCAAACTTAGTGAGAGAACTAGTAGAAATACAGCAAAAAATACTGAAACATTCTACGTTTGAATCTGAAGAAAGGAGAAAAGAAGTAGAAATGACAAGTTAATTAATTTTCATTCTTTTCTTATTGCCAGTCTTTTATGACCATCCATACTCTCACTAAAGCTGTTTTGTTTTTTTAATATTACAATCACTATGATAGCAATATAGCTGAGAATTAATATCTTCTAGATATTTTTRGATGTTGTTTTATTCTTTTAAAAGGTTTTTCAGTCTTTTACTTCTGTTTTGCAGCAGTGATTTTCACACACCCGTGAACATGTTCATGGGTACTGTATTTACGTACCTTCTAATAAATATGCTRTCTTTATGTTTATAAATTCCTATTTCATAAAAGATAAATATCACCGTTCAAATAACTTGGTTTAATACTAAGTGAGTATTTTTTGAGTGTTTTGTATTCTGCCAGTTTTTCTTAAATGTGTCCCCTAAGCAGTTAGCAAATTGGGAATTTAGAACAATATTTAACAGCAAATATTAACTCTGGCTAGAATATCCTAAGAAACCAATTAAGTTCAAACCAGAGTTGTTTAAAAGCTGACCTARCATTGTTTTCATGTAATTTAAATTGCACAGCATGGTGCTCACACTCTGGGAACAGTTCCTCACTACCATCAATTAAATGAAAACTTGAAATCTCATTCCCCAATTACTGGTATTTACACTCTAGCAGAATATTACTGATTCACTTCAAAATTTCCCTTTTCATTGCTAAGGAACACTGATCACAAGAGAGAATTTGCAGAAGAGGAACTGCAAATATTTTAGCAGAGCTTTTATTCAAGAATTAGAATAAATCAGGTTGTTTACTTGATGAACCTAGAGAACAGAAGTTGTTCTTCTTTTAAGTCTTAGTTCTTAGATGTTCCTCTACAGGAGAACAAAAAAAAAGGTCTAATCATTTATGGCGTACAGATGAGATCACTTGAAAGTGTTATTTTGCCAGTCCTGCACATAAATCTAAGAATTCAGCTGACACCCCCACAGCTCTGAGCCAATGTGTAGCATATTGCCTAGTACTTTTTAAAATGCTTATAGAAGAAAYGTCAGTGGGCATAAATTTTTATTTCTTCTCTTTGATTTTGCTTTACAACCAACAGAAAAGCTGACTATTCTGTTGTCATAATTACACTCTTTCTACCCTTTTCTTAAAATTTCTAATAATTTATTCTTGTCAATCTTATCATTTATTCCTGTTAATCTTTCATGTTTTATTAAAAAATTCAACATGAAATATACTAGAGCAATACGGTATGCAAAAATAGTAAGAAGTTTCTTAAATCTGATTTTATTCTTGTTTGCTTAGATTACTTTATCAAAGATAATTTAGGGCTTTGGCCTTCCATATATCTCCAAATCAGTGATCAGTTTCCTACYGAAGCATCTGATTATTCTCTCAGGATCTCTACATTAAGGAGTACATGTAACTTTCTAAATTAGAGATCTGGAGAATGTTCTTTAAAACATTTACCTGATGATATTTTGTAGCTTTTTTTATTATTATTATCTATTTAGAGAAAAAAATAACGCAATTATGCCAACAAATGGCACAGAGTGAACCATTTTATGAGAGACCATGATGCCTCAGAGGACAGCTGTTTTCTGTGTTTTCTAATGCCAAGTATTGGCCTGTTTCAGGTATGTGAACAAAACACTGCCTTAACTCTTAGTTCTTTGACTATGCTGAAGTAGAAATGTTGGTAATATGCTAAGTGCTCTGATATGCTCAATAGCAATGTCTGATGGCACAAAAAAAAGGGTTTTCCTCATTTTCTGTGCACACGTGAGGTTTAAGTCACATAGTTTTGTATACTAYGCCACTGTATGAAAGACCACAAACAGGGCTGTTGCAAAGCACTCATTGCARCAACTCAAATCAAATGGAGCTAGTGGCAGAAACACAAGATACAACTTCCTCTCATATACAGGACACATCTTGATCAATAAAAAATAATAAAAAAGGCACCTCGGGGATCAGCATTTCCATTCATAAGCACCTTCTCTAGCCAAACCTAAATAAACAATATCATGAGTGTATTGTTCCAGAGATCTGCTGGGACTGTGCATGAAATGAGCCAGTTCTTAAGCTAGACTGAAASTAAAATGAAGAGTGTTCATTACTGCTCTAGTTCCCCTTGGCTTATTTCAGTGACAAATTCCACTTTAAACAGATAAATGATTACAAGCTTTGAAATTAAATTTCAGGATGAATAATTAAGCAGCACTCTCCAGTGTCTGCGAGAAATCACATTCCCTGCTCTAGAAACACTTAGAGTAATAGATACAGGAGTAGATTGGTAACACACTTCTCATTAAATTTGGTCTGTTTAGAATGGCTTCTCATATATTAGAGTCAACGGTATGATGAAGTCAGCTGCCCGTTTTAGATAAATTAGTTTGAAAATAACAAATTTTAAGAATAAAAGTTCTCCAAAATATCATTTGAAAATAAAATAAAAGATTTCTATGGGAAATTGCCAAAAGTGTGATCATTTCAATCTGAAATTTAAATCTTTAACTGAGCTATGCAAACTGGACATAGGGTTTTTGTTTTGTGTTTTACTGACAAGATAGAAAGAAAATCATTGGAAAGAATTGTTTAAATGTTTAATTTATATATTAAAAAAAATCTAACTTGAAGAGAAGATTTTTTTCCCTTCTGGTGAAAACCAAATCATTTGCTATGGAAATATAAATAAAAGCAAAAGAAAAGTAAATCAAGAGCTACTTTTCTTTCTCTTAATATCACCCCTTTTATCTGCCTATTTAGGATAGCCTCCAGAGGGCTGAGCTGCCATTCAGAGGGCCCTGGGCACRTTGGAGAGTTGGGTAGAGWGGAACCTCAGGAGGTTCAACAATGTTCAAGTCAAGGRGCAGGAATAACTTCAGGCACCATGACAGATTAGAGGCTGATCTGCTGGAAAGCAGCTCCACGGAGAGGGATTTGGGAGTCCTGGTTGACAAGTTACACATGAGCAGCAATGTGCCCTCATGGCCAAGMAGCCYGATGAGATCCTGACCTGCATCAAAAGGAGTGTTACCAGCAGGYTGAGAGAGGGAATCCTGCCCCTCTTCTCAGCAACGAAGATGATCAAGTGACTGGATCATCTATTGTATGAAGGGACTGAAGCATCTATTCTGTGAGGAAAGAGAAAGAATAAGGGAGCTGCGCCTGTTTAGCCTAGAGAAGACTGAGAGGAGATCTAATCAATATGTAAAAGTACCTAAGGGGAGAATGTAAAGAGAATGGGGCCGAACGCTTCATGGTGGTGRCCAGTGGCAGGATGGGTACAAATGGATGGGTAATGGATACAAATTAAAACACAGGAAGTTGCATCTCCATGTGAGGAAGAACTTYTYTCCTGTGAGGGTGATGGAGCSCTGGCACAGGCTGCCCAGAGAGGCTGTGGAGTCTCCTGCTCTGGAGATCTTCAAACCYRCCTGGATGCCACCCTGTGCCCYGTGCTCTGGGTGTCCCTGCTGGAGCAGGGGKYTGGACAGAAKGATCTTTAGAGGCCCTTTCCCACCTTAACTATTCTGTTATTCTGTGTGATTCTGTAATTCTGTGATAGTCTCAAATTCCTCTTCAAGAAATTCAGAGCAGGGACAGCGGTATTTCCTGGAATGTATTTCCTTCCTTTGTGGATGGATGTCCCTTCACTTACGTTGACTCTWCTTGCAGTGAATATTTCCAAACTCGAGAGAGACTTTTGCTTTTGGAAGCATGAGGCTCATATTTTAATCCATGTTCCAAAAAAATGATTTGCTAAAAAAAGCTTTATCTTGTTCTAAATCAAGATCATTAATCTACAGTTTAAAAAAAAAAAAGAGAGAGAGAGAATATTGAACACCATAGGTACTTCTGCAAGTTGTTTAAGTAGACAATTGAGTGATCTCAGGAGAATGTTGGCATAGTCCTAGAAAAGGAATTTCATCCAACTAGTTTTGAATTTAACTTTCAAGAGGAGTCTAGGAAGCAAGAAAAATAAGCAGAASTGAAAAATGTTTATTTTAAAATATTTATTAATTGATTTTTAATGCCAGGAATTTCTTTTTCATGTGCATAAATTATTTATTTTAGCTTTGAAAAGCAGACAGAGCAAAATACAACATTTGGCAGAGCATGGGTTCTCACATAATGTAGCCATGCAAGATAAAAATAAACTTTTCTCYCATAGTAAGCAATTTGCTTTTCACACATCAACATAAATTGCCTTATCCTTCCTTTAAATCACACAGACAACATTTCCAAAAAGCCCAGTAGCTTAGAATCTGTCTTCTATCACAGTGACCAKACACAGCCTAAAGAGCAACAACATGACAATCAAACACGGAATTAAGTCTTTGAGGAACCACATTGCTACAGTTTTAATACTGCTCCTAGTGAGCTTTAGGAAGGGAGTTACAGAGCCAGGTTTCCAATGGGAGTTCTTAAGCTGAACAAACTTAACTGAGAGCAGACTGTGAGATCTCCCTTAGAATCTAATTAGTTACATGATACAATAATAATTATTCATATATCAGTCAGGTCTATAATTACTTGTGCTATGGAATAGCTAATACAAGACCTCACAAAATGCCTGAGAAACTTCATCATTCAAACCACATTTCTTTAAGGTAATTTTCATTACAGGAATTCCTTCAGGTACAGTAATTTTGCCATAGACTGGAGCCTTCTCTTCTAACCTTGAAATCTTTAAGCGCCATGAAACACTCCAGGCTGCCAGGTAACAGATGCTCAGTAAGGTGTCTGTGGCTGCAGTTATTCTATACTGTTTCTCAGAGCATAATATATTTCTGATGCCATTGGGTCAACTTGTGATCTCAATAAAATTTATTTAGTAATGCAACATGCAATTTTTTCTGTGGGTCACYATGGAATTAWCATTAGTCAAGAGAAAATGCCACGRGCTTTGCATTGTAGAACTGTAGATCACTGAAATTCAASAGAAGAAATAATTCTAGTTAGCTAATTTATCAAATAACTCATGTATTGTCTTCAGAATTTTCATTAAGTGCAGTTATCTTACAAAAGAAAAAACAAAACAAAACAAAAGCCTGAATTGCTCCTGGTTTTCTGTACTACTTTTCTTTGGAAATCCCATTTCTCTGCTTAATTAACATTTGCAGTGGGCATTGGAAATTGACTTTTTTTTCTTTTTTTTTTCTCATAGATTTCCTTTGTTACTTGTTTCAGAATATCATCAGCCCAGGTGGAAATTAAATGTGAATGCTCCTGACCCAGAGATTACTGAGTTCAGTAACTTTTATAAGTCTTGRATTGTACCGAGATGTAAGGAGCAGCAGGATCTCATTATATAGCCCAGATTTTCAAAATCTTAGCTGACATTAAAAATTAAAAAAGCAACCACATTTGAAAAGAGGTTAGCACCTTATCTACTGAACTGTTTAATTAACCAGACCATAAGTGGAAGTATCTCAGCACAGAATACATTTTAAAACTGGCCTTTAAATTCCGTTAGTGCATTTCACTGTGCAGTTATTGGTATGAACAGTATACTCCTTTCAAGAACTACATTTGTTCTCACACTTCCTTCAAAACCAACAAATATTTTCTCCCTTTTAGTCACTGCAAAGAAAATTGGAGAGTACTTTGCATTCTAATATAATATTTTATCATCTGAGATTTATATTCTGGTAATATATTTCCATKTTCAGTGGTCCAGTATTGGATCTTTATTTACACATGCAGTTTTGCAGTGACATACAGAAAACACTGTTATGGTGATAATGACTTTCACAGTCATTATTCAGATTGTATCATTATGTGCACTTTGTTTTGCTGTATCACTTTGAACAAAGTATTCACCTGCATGTATGTAAGGGATGCACATGAGACCTAGAAATTCACTCATGGTATTTTTTTGTTTTGTTTTGTTTTATTTAGGTGGAAATTATAACTAGGCCTTGTTCCCTGGCCTGAGAACAAGAACCTGTTCCAGAAATAACCTAAATTGTTTAATTCAGGTAGGACAGAAACCCATTTATGGAACTGGAAAGCTTGGTGGCTTCATGCTGGCAGTCTTCTGGAGCTGGAAGAATGTATTTTGTATAATGCCTTAGATAGGATTAAACACTGAAAATGTATGAACTGATGCCAAATTATTTAATAGCTTGAAAACATACAGCAGAATATCACTTATGAAGAAAATGGGTTATATTCTGTTTCAAAATGCCAACAATTCCCAATGAGTTCAGATTTAGCATCTTGGGGAAAACAGTGACTTATATAAAATCTTTATATCCCAGAAAACTTAAATGCAGTTTACTCTAATGCTTCAGYGCAGACCTGCTGATTAGCAGGAGTGTGAACAGACAAAACAAGGTAGAAATTCTTGAGACTACAAATAGTTTAAGATATAGCTGGAGCCAAAGTGTCTCCCAGGGCCAGTGTGGTCCTAGCATATGCAGACAAAAATACACAAGAGAGTTTCGTGACAAGTCTCACATTTAACCCTATTGTGTTTACCAACCTGATGAGTCACTCCTGCTCAACTCACTCTTCAATATCAGGCCCCAAAACAAAGTCCGATCTCACACATATAGATCCAGAGCTGAACTCCTTTATTSCCTCTGTGGAACCCTGGAAATCTACAGTGTATTAATTAAGGTATCAGTTTAGAAGAAAAATGAAAAAGGCTGGTTTTCTATTAAGGCTTTGCAGACATAGACAGATTTTCACACATCAAAAGTAATTTCACTGATAGTTTATGTTTGCTGCCAAAGCTAAATTCCATTGCAGTTAAATTTTTATGCATTGAAATGATTATCTTCCTGTAGCATTTTTTCTTTACTTTGCATCAGCAAAATACTCTGCATAGATTTTGCATATGTAATAAATAGAAAATCCAGTATTACTGGTATTAAGTTTGTTTTCTGGCTTCATAAAAATAGCAACAATTGCTCTCTTAGGAATGTATTCCATTTCTGCTTTGCATAAAGGAAATGAAAAAAAAATCAAGGATGCTATCAAAACATAATTTGCTTAACTTTCCATCCCTATGGAAATAGCTTAATACAGAGTAAAACATTCCCAGTACTAGGATAATATTTACAGAAAACTTTTTTTTTAGAATGAATTAATATTCATTATTTTCAGTACATTTTGAAACTTAAATTCACTATGAAACTTAACCATTTCAATTGTAGATTTGCATACCTTCAGTTTCACTAAGACATTAGGGTGAGATTTTTAGCAGAAAATGGAAATTCATTCACAAGTCTACTTTAAAAAGTAACAACAGACTAAGACATTCATTCAACATAGTTCAACAGAAGTGTGTGCTTAAAAATATCTATATAGCTTACTTGTGTCATGGGGTTATTGTCCATGTCTTGAATCTTATAAGAAAGAGATGCTCATACCTAGCATAATACCTAGGTATTATGTGCATATTAATGCATAGGGCTGTAGCTTAAAGAGGGCCAGTATCTCTGCACACATGGTGCAACATCCTGTGCTTTCCCATGTGCTGTGCCCAGGATTCTGTACACAGTGATGTCAGCCCTTTCTAAGACTTCTCAGAAACAGCAGCAGCTCATCTATATATATATATATATATATATGCAGAGAGATAACAATCTGCAGAAATGCACAGAATTCTTCTTGCAATATTTGAACCTATGCACAGCCATCACTGTAGACTAACATTTCTGATGATTTCCAGAATAGTAGGCTTGATAGGCTAAGAGAACAGCTAAAAAACATACTCCAAATGATGAAAGTGTTATCTGTACCCTTAACTGATTTCCACCACAAATCCAATAATCTCTCAAAAAAGGAAGTGCTTTAGTATTTGTACAACAGCAATTTCCTGGACACAACAATCAACAAGAACAATAACCTAGGAATATATAAACTACTTCAGGTACTGCCACAGAAACAGCAATAATCTCCAGTACACTAAATAACCAATCCCTGAACTAGGCATGGTTAGCTCATCTGAGCCAGAGGCTCAGATATCATGCAGAGGCTCTGAAGAGAATGCTCTTGAATTTCACAAGAAGTGAAATGACATTCCTCCCGGGAAACATTAATCTTTCATCAAGGAATTGATATGAAAACTGAGAAGGCAGAAAAGCTTCCTTGCCAACCCAAGTTGTGATATATCAATAAACAACTATATGTATGTGTGTGTATATATATATATGTGGGTATATATATATAAAGATTCAACAATTACAACTGTATTCAAAATGCATCCCAAATGAACTAACCCCATAACCTCTCTTTGAGCCTTAAGACAACATTCCAAACTCTCAAATTTCTCATATAAAATGAGATATTCTCAAACCAGTAAATTAAATGGCAGCTGTCAAAGCAGCGAATTCATATTTTGCAAACAGCAAAAGCTCCCCACACAAAATCATTGACATTATGGATCCTACACACATATTCCAGAATTGGATTTTTTTCCTTCTTGCATCAAATACTGTCATGGAAACTGTCCAAGTAAAGCCAAACAACCCTGAAGCAACAAAATGACTTTCACAAATACCAAGTTACCAAAAAGAAACTCCCCCATTTTCAAAAAAGTAATCAAGCCGCCTCCAGTCTCTCGGTGCTGATCCTCAAGAGAAACCCACGGAATACAAAACTGTATCTTCTAAAGGGTGACTTTGCGATGGAATTTCGATGGACTGTGGAAAACATTCTTCTATGGTCCATTACAGTTTTTCTCACTCCTCATCCCTTGTGTGGCTGATCTCTCACTGTTGCAGAAATATTATCTGGTCTTATCCATGTTTCAGAGGATCTCATAACCTTTCATCTTTCCCTTCTCTAATTTTTTAATGTAATTGATCTGCAATTATTCCTACACCTTGATAAAACTTGATGTTTGCTTTGTCAGATATGACAAAATTTGTCTTCTCTTTCTCCATTAAAAAATAATATCAATGGAAGATATTGACCCCTTATCTTCCTAATACTTTTACTTATGCTTCATACAATTAAAAAGAATAATTGTTCCTCCCTGCTTGCAACCTACCTCTTCTACTTTGGCATACCTTTCCTCTTCAGGGGCACTTCAGTWGGACCCTATGGAGTCAGAATTTTAAAGCTTTCTAGTTGAAGACTTGAGAAGAGGTAGCAAGCAGTATCTGTCTGCTCCTCAAAAGTATAAGCAAAAAATTGATTAATGGCTGATTGGATTTCTTTTAGCCCAGACCAAAAAATTTACAAGCCAGATTTCACTAAGAAAGAAGCATGAGTTACTTGAATGTCTAGCAAAAATTAACTGTCACAAAACTGTAGAGTTCTAATCCTTCTGGGAAGTCAGATTTATCCTCTAATTGGACACAAGATGGCAGAGCTTTCCAGTGAAATTAGTTCATCTTTTTGAAAGTTTTAGTTATGACTCCTTTATGATTTTKGTGGTTCATCATCCACCTCTGCAACGACTCATGGGAATGTGAATGTCTTCTGCTAAATCAATCTGAAAGCAGATTTTTGCCGCCGCACCTGAGCATCTAAGTGAAAGCAAATTGTATTATAAGGCATTTCCTTATCCATTTATCCAATTAGGCTTAATATCAGAGTTTCTTTCCATCAAACTCACAAGCTAACATTTTAATAAGATTAAATATAACAAGAAAAGAAAAAAAAATCCTATCAAATGTTGTCATTTTGTAGAAAGTAACTCAATCCACCTTATACTTTTCATAATAAAAGTTCCCGCTTTTTTTGTTTTGCTTTGTTTTGTTTTGCAATGATATACATGCTCTACGAAGTAGCATATTTCAGATCTAGGTTATCAAGATTTTACCCCAATTTCATCAATGGCTTGCTAAAAGGATTGAAATCATTTCTCATTGTGCAGTCTCCTCACCTTCAAAACACCACAGTTTAAAACAATTGGACCAAAGTAGAGCATGGTGAGAATGAAGCACTGTATTAGCCAAAGTGTGTGTGATAAAAGAGGCTGAATGAATTACTCTACGAATATCACACCCTGAGTGTAAATTAGCTCAAGAGGAACACATTGGTTCCAACTCTTAAGCACAGAATACTTGTCATTTCAGATGTGTCATATTCTATCTTAAGACATTTCAGTTCTTTTTAATTCTGGTAGACCTTCTCCAAAAAGCCTAAGATATCTTTGACTATTTTGAAAATTTATCTTGAAACTCCATCAGAAGTAAAGAGTTACAGATCATATGTTAATTACAGATGCTTTTCTGGCAGAAGATACGAAACCTATTACAGAAAGCAACATATATTGCATGGGCAAGATCCCGAGATCATGTTCATTAAATTTGTCACTGGGACTATTTATTACTCAGGACTGAATGAGATAAAAATAAAAATATTAATGAAATTTGATTAGATTTTTCAAGTTAAAAGAAACACTGATTCTGTAAAGGAGAAAAATCTATGAACAGATAGAAGAAAGATACAGAAGATTTCTTTTTTCTTAAACTGGAATTCTCCCTATGAAAATTTTAATATGTACAACCTATTTTTACCAGGAAGCATAAACACCGTAAGAAACTAATTACATAGAAGAGAAAAAAAGAAACTGGTAGTATACCATACATACATTTTTAATACTAATCAATGGAAACACTTCACCACTTCTAAGAAGCTAAAAGATGACTCAGTCATCAATATTTATCTGGTGTTAGATCAGAAAAAGTAAGACTGTCATTTACTATGGCAACACAATTTGGATGAAAGAGCGAGCATTTTTATTCTCTTGAGTGACCTGCATTTCCTTGCTGCACTTTAAGTTAGCTTATCTTTACAGTTACCGAAAAAAATAAAAAAAGAAAAAAAAAAGAAAAAAAGGATCTAACTTTTTTTTGGCATGGTCCATGAAATGAGGACAACAGTTGAGAATAGCTTAGAGAATGACAACATGAATGTGAAGATCTATTATATAATTCAGAAAATTTTTGAGCTTAGTATGTGACTGGGAAATTGGGATGCTGTTCAAAGAAATGTTTTACCACAAAGAATTACAGCATTAATCACATTCTCAGGTAACCCTGCAGGAAATGCACCTCTGCAAAATTCTAAATCAGTACTTGTATTATATAAGAAAAGAATTTTTTGGGACAAATAAAAAGGAAAGATTTCTAAGACTCTTTGAATGCAATTACATCCAGACTAAAAATTAATAAAATTAAGGTCATTATATGATTGAATCAAGCAAGTTCTTTTTCAGTTTTCTTGGTAGGAATACATTTAAAGGTAGACCACAATTTCACCGTGATTTCTCTTAAACATGCTCTTTTGAGAAACATGAACAAAGAAGACACAGAGAATAGGCAGACAATTTTCATACATTGAATAGAACAATTTAGTATTGTTTTAGATATTAATTCATTAATTCCCATCATATGTCCACTAATTCTAAAGGAAATGGGAACTGCATGTGTTATTTAAATTATTTTAGCTACAACAAAAACAAAAAAAAATCTGGGAAACCGGAGTTCATCTTTTTGAAAGACAATTGCAACAATTCAACAATCTATGACAATAATTATAAAATATAAAAAATGAAATACAGCATTGACATAAGAAAAGATGTTTAACTTCCTGGTCAGAATTTATATTCATATTTATTGGCTTAAAAGTAAATAAAAAGAATGGAAAATGCAAGAAGTATTCCTAGATCCCTTGGCCTATAAAGGAAATGTTTTGGTTAACAGAGAATGATTTTCCTGGATAGTTTGTTCAGACAAGAACCTGAGCTTCCTTTCTCACAAAGCTCATTCTTAAATGAAGATGTGAGTGGACTTTCAAGGCACCACTGTCATATTATTTTTTTCAAGATGTTGAAGAAATGGATAACTTATTTTTTTCCAAATATATGAAAGCCTGAGTTAGTGATAAATATTTACATTTCCTAAAAAAAAGAGAAAGGGAGGAAGAGAGAGAAAGAAAGAAAGAAAGAAGGAAAGAAAGAGAGAAAGAGAAACACAGAGAAAGAGAGAGAGAGAGAGAAAGAGAGAGAGAAAGAGAAAAGCTAGTTCAGCAGTGGCCTTTGTTAACCTCTCTGATGACCTCTCTGTTTAATTTATGCCTGTCAATAGTTTTGTGTGTCACATTCTTCCTTACTCTTCATTTTTCCTGACCACAAAGTCTCTCTTACAGTATTAGTGGAATCCTTATGTGCTAGAGGTTTGGGTGACAGGTCCTGACAGGTCTTCTCATTGACTCTTGTAATCTGCATGGATCGTCATTTCTGCTAAGTTCTGTAAATTGTAAAGACTATATTATTTGTTCTATAATGCAATATCCACTCAAAATCTCCCTCTTCAGAAGGTACTGTTTCTGAATACAGAATTAAAACTTCCAGTGGCATAATTTACTCAATAATTTGGCCTCTGCTTCTATGATCTTGTCACTTACTTCCCTTTCTAAACTCTCTTTTTAGGAGGAAATATACCTGGACACTGCACAACTAATTTATTCACTTCTCAGAGGAAGAACTGCTTGTTACTTGGTGAAGTAAAGACACAATAAATGTGGTAGTCTTTGGCATACTTTTTTGCATGAAAAAATAATGCCATGTAAAAAATTTATTCTGACATATATAATGACCACAACCACATAAAGAAAGCTGAAAAGTGATATTGCCTACATTTAACTGCTATCAGAATTGACTTAAATCTAAGCCAAGAACAATCAGGAGAGTAGCACTATTGTTAGTGCTACTAGTGTTATCCTTTGTTGAYAAGATAATCTGCATTGAGTTGACTTGGCATTTCAGAAACGGATATAAACAATTTTCTCCATTCTACCCATAAAAATGCCACTCACTTGCATAATTACTGCCCTCTAAATGAAGTTGTTTTGTTCTAATACAGGAGTGAAACATAAAATATGGACTAGCAGGAGTATCTATGTGAGACAGAATGTGAGCTGTATTGGAGTGTGATTGCACAGCTGCTGAATAGGGCTCCTTGTTTCTTTGAAATGTAAATATAATGTAGAATGTTGCTTAAATTACAATTACAAAAAGAGGACAAGTGATAATCCTAGCATTTGTTGTTTTGTATCAATTTCAAAGACTCCCTTCTCCCACTGGAAATTGTAAGATGCTTCAGTGTACATGGAAACATGTTCTATGGGTAACAAATGCCTTGAGTAGTTTAAGAATTTCTATCACAGCTACTGCTGGCTACACAGACACGCACACATATATACAACTTCCACACTCATGAGCAGTAAAGATGACAACGATAATCCTTTTGAGTTTATCAATATCCCAAGATGTGACTAGGAAAGCTTTGTTCATAGAATTCTTTACTCTCGATTAAGAGCTCTGTTTTTTTTCTTGCTTCTTTTTTTTTTTTTTCAATTTCTCAGACTTTGATTGCATAGAAATCAGAACACTAATACAAGGTTAACAAGCAGCACAAAGCACACAGCACATCTATAATCAAACAGAATCACAGAATGGTTGAAGTTGGAAGGGGCCTCTAGAGATCATCTAGTCCAACCCCCCTGCTCCACCCAGGGACACCCAGGGCAAGGGGCACAGGGTGGCATCCAGGMGGGTTGGAAGATCTCCAGAGAAGGAGACTCCACAGCCTCTCTGGGCAGCCTCACAGTAAAATATTTCCCATATGCAGATGAAACTTGTATCTAGAAAGCAATATTTGGGTCACTGTAATTTATAAAGCAAKAGCTGATGTGAACATGTGACAGTCTTTCTCATGCTATATACAGTGCTATACAACACTAATAAAATGTATACTCCTTAATTTGCCATGGAAAACTGGAATTTGGGTACTGAAAAATTCTGAAAAAAAGAGGATTGTTATTATTAGAGAATACTTTTTTGATATACACTGTAGGCAATGTTTGGTATGATTTGTGCTAGTGCTTTGTAGTTACTCAGAGTTTCTAGAGAGTAGCTTTCTGAAGGTAACGTTCTGCCTGCCATTGAGGAGTTCCTCTTTTACAGATGCAATGCATCTGAGCAGAATCACCTTATGCTTTGGGAATCAAATATTCAATCTTAAAGAGGATGTGTACAAGTAGTAAACCACATACATAAGTGTTAAACTGCCATTATGATCAAGCAGCTGTACAGAGTTCTATAAGAGAAAGATAACTCTACAGACCTACCTGGCTCTGTTATTAAAGGGGGCCCATATGAAGAGCATATATTTTAGAACAGCCAAATACAAAATAAGATATCCCTAAGCAATGGACATAATTCTTGTATGAGAAGACGTGGCATTTAAGAAAGCAATTGCTTCTGAAGAAGATAAAGTTTTGAAGGATCCATATCCTTGTCCATGTCTAACAATGCAACTGTTAGACACATGCAGAAGGAACAACCTCAAAGCTATGCTGCATTAGTGGTCATTGCTGGAAGATTGCTTTCAGTTAGACCTGTCAGCACTTCAGAGTGGATATTAAGAAAATGAAAGAGATTTTCAAGAGACACACAAGGACTATTTGAAGACTGGATAATTTGCTTACCGATTCCATTTTCTCTTATCTGTCAACAAAGGAACAACAAGATGCGACTGGTGGAAGTTAAAGTCAAACAAATTCAAGCTAGGAGCGGGAGTGTTTATCAATTAGTACAGCTKCTTTAGGAACATGATCATTCATCTGATATATGAAATTTGAAATAGCATTTAGATTCACCCCACCTACTACCTCAATAACCGAAGTGCCTAATTTAGAAGTTCTATAGTAAGTACAGAGGAATAATYATGTTCAAGGGACTATTCAAATGTTAGAGAGCCTGACTCACTGATGGATTTTTACATTTATGATAAATTCCTAAATTAGATACCTCAGTTGCTTAAAATTCAGTGAGATAAATCAAGGCTTCACTTCCCAAGTTAGCTAGCACAATTTACTGAATACAGCAAGGAAAAAAATGCAAAGGGAAAAAAGGAGAAAACAGGAAGCGAACAGTCAAAAAGAGACATTACACACAAAGGACGGGTGAATACCTCTATCAAAAACAAACTGCCACCCCTCAAAAACTTGTTTCAGGAGAAAATTATTTTAGTGACTGATCTTGTGAGTAAACGGGCACAGGAATGGAAAACTATTCAATGGTTCCAAAATGGACATAGAAACAAAGCATCAAAATGTTTCATTTAATAAAATGCAAAAGACATGATTGTATTTCCATAGATATAGGACCAATTTTTAGCACCTTTACACACCGAATAGCCTATAAATTGCCAATTGATTTCAATAGGAGTAATCATAGAGTAAATGATTGCTCATTTTAAGTAAAACTACCAAAATAAGGCCCTAAACAAGCTAAAAGAGCAGATGAATAAGGGAATCCAGGGACTAGAGAGAAAGTGCAACTGGGGGAGTTGGAGAAAGGCATGTTAAAAAAATAAAATAGAAGGAAATAAAATGTTGTCTCGCAAAACTCTGGCTGTATTAAAATTTGACCCAGTAACAAACAAGATGCTATTTTTATCCCCTGTAGATCGAAACAAATTAGAAGTAGAATCTACTTAGAGTATGTCCACAAATGTTCTGCACATCAGTCTCTTTAGCAAGAACTTGAAAGTTTAAAGCCAACAATTCCTGCACAACTGACATTCTGTCACTAGAGAGGTGGTCTGTCAAAAGTGAAGTGAAACACTCAGGTCTCATCAAGTACAGGAGGGAGAGGGAATTAAGTAAAGAACCAAATCCAATCGGGATGGCAAGAAATTAAGATAGCAGAAATCTAAAAGAAAATACGCATGCTGTAGTATGTAGCCAGAAAGTAAAAATAGACAAAAGGGTGATCACATGCTTATAGATGATAATGGTGATCAGCAGCGATGGGTGGCAGATTTGTGTACTTCATCATTTCATCTGCAGTCTTAAAGATGGACTCGTCTGACCTAAAAAGTAGTTAAGGTTTTCTGCAGCAGTAAGTATAAACAAGTAAGTATAAAATGTACAGGTACACATTCATATTCATTTGAAATGTGCTTTGTTTTTTTTTTTTTTAAGGTGGCTCAATCAAATACCCAATTGATAAGACCAGTAGGCATAAAAATAACATTTTTTTGTATTGGTGTAGCTATGTTGAACAGTATTTACTACCATCCCCCAAAGAATTGTACTGCAGATGTACTTCTGAAAGCAAAGATATTACATAGGATTAGTGTTAACACTAACATTAATTCTATTTCTCTGAAGTGAGTATTTCATTACAGGTATGGAGGCCTTGCCTCCTTTAATTACTATTAGAAAATTAGCAGTGCAAAGACTTCAGGGAAAGCCCCCAAACTTTTATGTGTGTTTGCTCACTGCACTCATTTCTCACTGCCCTACAACTTTCCTCCTCACAGACCATTTTCCTAGTGAGTAACCGCATTGAGAAGCCTGGGTGCTTGCATGCCCACCCCATGTAAATCAACTGACAATACTTGATTATGGTTGTAATGCTGCATATTTTGGGGTAAAGATGGAATTAATTGTAAGCTCTGAGGCATGGTTTAAAAATAGGGAATTGGGCTACTCGTCCMACTTTGGTCGCAGCAACTTTGGGTCTCTGCACCAAGAGGGGGAAGCACAGCGGCCATTAGGAGTGGAATAACTGGGCAAACTGGGGGGAAAGCAAAGAGATTCAGGTCAAAYGGGATGCTCTTTTTAACTAATGACAGATAAATTATTCTTTCTCCCTGCTTTTACAGAAATATAAAGAAATAAGCCCAAAGTTAGCAAAGTTAACATCATTTGTAGCTGAGGCTGGCTGTGGACTGTACAGTGTGGCTATACGGTATGATATTCACCAGCYTGGTGAACAATTGTCTAGCTGGTTTACACTTGCACTTAAAGAATTTGAAATCAGTATAACATTTGTGATGATTAAGTAATAGATAAACCAGTACCATTGCAATGTAAAATACGGCATTACTGTATACAGTGCTGTAGCACATGCCCCTGAGTCCATGAATTCAGATTTGCAATGTATATACCTATATAGGTAACACAGAAGATGAGCAAATTGAGTAACACATATTGCTTCCCAGTCAGGAGCATCCACTAGATTTCATTAATTTAATAGGACCTTGAGAAATTTTTGTTATGTTCATCAGGTTAAAAAGAAAGAAAAATATTTTTTTTTTTTTTTTTTTTTTTTTTTTTTTTTTTTTTTTTTTTTTTTTTTTTTTTTTTTTTTTTTTTTTTGCTGTAGGGTATAAGTTAGCGTGCTTATAGAGAATTTTCAGTCATAACAATTAGCTCTCTAGGTAACTTTTCCTTGTATTTGTTTTAGAAGATGATAATTTGGGGTTGACAAATAAGTCATTTCATGCTTCAAATATAAGAACAAACTGAGACTTCTTATCTTTTCCTACACTGGGAAATATGCTGTTGTTATCAGACATGGTTCAGTTAATACATACCAGGAGTCTACTCCTGCTAACTTATAAAGAGAGCTTCCCTGATGTCACCTAACTTTCTTCTTCAAAAGCATGATTTATTCAGTCCTACCCAAGGTGACTGATGTTAGGATGGCTGGCAAATGTCGCAAGCGAAATCAAATTTTTGCCAGCTGCATCATCAGTTTACTCATGTTTGCTGTGTATCGCATATGATATAATTGACAAAGCATGTGAGAAGCAAAGCCATAGGCTTTTACCTACCTAATCTTATTGGCTTGTGACTCCAAAATGATTAACAGCACTTTAGCTCCTAGAAAAATAAGATAAAGTAAGAATAAATGAACAGAGTTCATTTATAGGAATTTTAATAGAATTAAAACAGACAGTAGGTAAAAATAGTGGTTTCCCTTTCAAGGAAAAAAGCCATTTTTCTTTGAGGATGTTGGCCACTGTTTTTATCTAATTGTCTATCCTCTGCAGAAGTCAAAAATAATATGTATGAGAATAAGCAATGTCCTCAATGCATGATCTGCGTGGTCATCAACATCTGTGTTATAATATCATTTCATAATTTGGTATAAAAAGGCTGTATAAGCAACATGATATGCCCCAATGCTAAAAGTGGCAAAGAAAAAGCAAAATTCTTTATTTTTTTCCTGCATTTTTACRTGTATATATATATATACATACATACATATGTATATATGTAACTTGTTACATGAATGCAAATTTCAAAAATTTCCACCCAAAGAAAAGGACACTTTGTGACAAACAAGTGTATGAGGAGTAAAGGAATTGCAATAAGCAGAGAGTTTTCTGCAATATCTTTGATCAAATCAAGTGAGTATATTGGTGGAAGCACAAAAAAACAAACAGTTGGCCATGCCAACATTCTTTTTGTAATATAATTATTTTTTCTTTCTCTTGCATTTTGGCTGTGCAGTGCTCACATCACAGCAACGACTCATTAGGAGTTCCATCTATGCACAGAGCAAAAATCTTCATTCCATATTCATTTAGTCATCTATTTAATGTATTGRTCTGTGCTAACTTTATAGAAAAGTGCTTTAGAGCAACACTTGAAGTCTTCTGGCTCAATGATTAGGGAACTAGGTTTCAATAGCTTTTCTGTACATGTGCAGAGACTATTATTGCTGCATTATCTCCTGAGAGGAAAYCATTTTGACATCAAGGTTTATTTTAGAGAGTCAGAGTGGTGTTTTTCAGACAGAGAACTGGACTATTTTTTTGGTCTCAAAGATCCATATCCTTCCAGTGGATTATTTTTACATACTCCTTAGTATGACATCTRGTGCTAGATTTTTGGCAATGACATAGGAAGGTGTCCCCATTCTTCATGGCTGTTGATCATGTTGTCTGAGCTTCCTTTGACATATTAAGTGAAATTCTCGTTCACTAGAACACTACATGCACATACTAGAGCAAGTGCATGCATGTCTTTTTGCCTTCATGACACATTACAAAYAACCTTCCAAGATTGTGGGGGTATTGGCATTTTGCCCTCACCATAATTTTGTATTTAAAATGCTATTCAAATTACTAATCTTTCTGGTCTGTTATCAGCCATAAACCTAGAATTCAAACCTGCTGTCACTAAAGAGAATGTTAACAGCATCGCTCCTGACTGCAGATCGCACAACTTCTCTTGAGTATTAGAGAATGTTCATTTAGAAAGATCTGATGTTTTAAAGCATCCACAAGGCTTATATATTAGAAGAGAGCCTTCTGTGGAATAGCCTTTGAGATATACCTACACAGTTTGAGGTGTACTTAATCTTAAAAAAAAAAAAAGAAGATAAAAGATATATGCTATGCTGCCAGTTTCTTCTACTGTGAACCTGTTCTGTTAAGGAGTATTTTGCTGACAATGTTTTTGTACAGATTTTCCCAAGTAAAGCAAGAAGTTGCAGCTCTTGCAGAGTTTACTTTGTCTTATTTTGAAGGGGAGCTACTAGGATTGTAGTTAAAGATCTTGATCTCATTCTCGATATAGCCACATATCAGACTAAATAGACCAGTTATTTGAGTTGTTTTACTAAAAAAGGGGAGGTGAAATTGGAATCAAAAGGTCAAGGAGCCAGTCTCAAGAGTTTCACTTTATCTGTAAGAATGCAGGTAAACAGATAACAATGAGATGTTACTTGTTCTGCACAATCTTTTRGTACCTGAAGAACCTTTAGACCAGYTGTTAGCTAAAAGTTWTGTTTCCCKTATTTTGACTTCAGTTGACCAATATTTATTTTGGGCTTTTCTCCCATATCCACTTTGTGTCATTTTTAAAATTAATTACTTAATTGTGATTAAATTTATTTTTCCATTTGATTTGGAAATTACAGCTCTAGTTTTCCTSTTTTACTATCTCTTTTAGGGCCAGATGTGGAAATACTTGCAACTCTAGGAAATCTACTGAGTGAAAGTTCTTTATCTCAAATAAAAATTTGTGGAGGCCAGGCAACCCACTGCTGTCAACCTATAAGAACACTGCAGGCCTTTTCACCTTTTCCTGTAASAGTATTTACTTGACCTTGCCCGTTTTCTTGAGATGACAATTCAGTTCTGTCTTTATTACTGAGAAATCTTGCTCTGCTTTYGGAAACTGTTCTGTAAGACAAAGCCAGAAGCTTTATAAAATGTTTTACCTAGCTAGCATGAGTTGTGGGCTTAGGCCTGGATCCAGACACGTTTAAATTTTTGCTGACTTTAGCACATAGTTATAAGAGTGAGAAAAAAAAGTCATAAAACTCAGAAGTGTTTTTTAGCCTCTTTTCTTATGATTCCAACTGGCAGCTGCTCCAGAAAATGTTCAAAGATATGCAAGACTAGAGTATGGGCCAGATTTCCCAATCCATTGAGTTCCCTTTGAGTTACTCATGCTATAGAAAATAAATTTGCAATGCACCATGACTCATAAATTTAAAATTCAAAATGAAAAGAGATACTTTAGTTCTATGCAACCCAAGCCAAAGAACTTTTCCCAAAATTTTCTACCTTGATTCTACAAGATGTTTTACAAGTAAAGAAAAAGAAGGTGATAGATTAATAAAATCTGTCCTTTTGAAAGAAGAGATTTAATATGGCCAGATTAAGCATAATAWAATATAATGAAGGATTTGATAAGGAAGAATATAAGACCATTTCTATTTTACTGTCAAATTGCATTTAAATAACACATGGTCACTTTTTTCAAAATCTTGCAGGATTTTATCTTGTTCTAACCTTGAATATGGAACATGTTTGTCTCCTGTCCTAAGCCTCACATATATACTGCTTATGATGCAGATACTATTCTAAATGAGGCTGAATCATTCATTAATTTATAGCAAATAAGTAACAAATCCAGTCACAGCAAGTGTTTCTATTACAATTCTCGTTGATAATGGGATAGAGAGAAACGGAAAGTTAGCAGGGTTGTAAGTGATAAGGTAGTCTTATGAAACTGCTGAAACATCAGGGAAATAGCATAATCTCTCTTTTTTTCTTAACATCTTCCAAATTTTTTATTTTGGATTTAAAAATATAAATTGTGAAATTGTGAATTAGTGGACTTTTTTATAAAATGTTGTTTATGTAAAATTATGAGCTACTTCTGAAGCATAGCAGGATACCCATGTTACCATTTTCTGGGATTTTGTATCTCATCTTTGCACCTTACCTGTATCTCAAGTGTTCTGAGTAATTAGGGAAGAATATGTATAGTTAGGAGACGTTTTCTCCCTAGAGAAATGCATGAGAGGACAGAGAGATAATTTATTTTCATCTGTTTGCAATTTTGTTGTGTTGTGTTCAAAGAGGATCCACAGTTTAGAGGATTTAGAAATCTACTATGTGAATAAAAATAGGAAATTCCTGCTTGGTATTTACATACATCTCTCTCAAGTATCAGCAATTAACTGTTAATTGTGAACAAGACCCTGGATTAAATAAACCAATAGTTCAATCAAAACTAGGATCTCTTCTGGATTAAATAAACCAATGTTCTAATCAAGCCTCAGAGCTCTTGTGTGGGGTGTTCACAGGTGACCCTGTGATTGTACAGTTGTTATTCTCGATTTGCAGCTGGAAAAGAATTAGTAAGAGCTAATCCTAGCATTGCTAAACTGATGCTGTGCAATACACGGTACAGCATCAGGGTGAAGAGGTTTTCAGAATAATAAATAATGCTGGATTATAAAGTGCTTGTTAATGTTAAAATAAAATAGTTCCCTTCATGATCCTTCACAAGTATAGCAGAAGAGTCATTAGTCTAGCCATTTTACAAATGTTTGTACTTTTACCCTTGTTGTGATGCTAACAGAAGTCATAACACTGGCTTTACTGAGCGTTTAACACCTTCTACACTCCCAGCAATGAATATGGTAAAAACTCACACTTTAGGGTGTAAATTAATCACCTCCATTTGAAGACTGTAAGAGAATCAATGTAAGAACCTGTAGCACCACCTACATTAGCACTCTTCTTTCCAAACACATTTCAGCTCATTTTGATTGATATAATGATAATTCTCACTTGAAACTTGCAACCTCTTTTCCCCAGGTCTTGCCAGAGACCTAAGCACATCTCTCTCATTCAAGAAGATAGTTAGCTGAGCCCAATGTCAGTTCCTTCACTGAGAAGAGTTGTTGTTAAGAGAGCTAGAACGAAGATCCTACTCCTCCTTTCTGTTTACTGCAGCCATGTCTGCGGTCAGACTTATGTCACTTCAGTTCTGATCCTGATTCAGACCTGCTGGCTTGGCTTGGTCTAGTGATGACTGGACTGTGCTTGACCTTCTTTTCTGTCTCCAGATCTGGCCCTGATTCTGACTTACTTCTCCACATCCTGGTTCCTGGTACATGAGGACACTGCAGCTGCTGGCYTTGTTACCATGCACAGCTCCCAGCTCACCTTCCCTTGCAGAGCAGCTGAYGCTCCACGTTCAGCAGCAATTCTGCCCTTTCTCTTCTGATTTTGAGAATGTGACAATGTTATTTGAAACTTCCATACAAATTTAGGCAAGTCAGGAAATTACATTATAAAAATAGAAAGACCTCTTAAACAAAAAATATTTGAGATATAGCAGTAGAGCACTGAGGCTTAGTTTCTAATATGCTGGCTTGTTTTTAATCTTAGTAAATGCCTTTGATTTGCAACACTTAAATATCTTATATCTTTTTTTTTTTGTCAGGAAAGAAAGTAATAGAAGCTGTAAGATTAATTATTCATCTGTATAAGTCAACAATTCTTGAAGGGAATAAATATTCAGTCAAAGATATATTTATAAGTACATTAACTTTTTTCTTTTTTTATAGGAGACTAGAATAAAAGAAAATGAACTGGCAACATTATAATGAAGCAATGCTTTTCTATTTGAAAGATTATTCTCCCTCACATTCAGTTGTATTCAAACGTATAAGAAATAGTATTCCCATAATAACAGATGTGTTAAGGTATTAGAGTTTTAATGCTAAGATTGAAGAAACAAAACAAAGAATCACAGAATAGTTGATGCTGGAAGGGACCTGGAAATTATCTAATCCTACCCTCCTGCACAAACAAGGTCACTGGAAGCTGATTGCCCAGGATCGTGCCCGGTTAGCTTTTGATCCCTGTTGGGATTCCATCATTGGCACTGGAACAGCAGCACAACATAGTACAGTTTCTGTGTCTCATATACCAAGGAAATCTCAAAGAGGGCAGAGCTGGTGCAAGGCAACTGGTTTAGCAGAAATGATCAGTAATTCTTAGGCCTTCTCCTCCCTTTTTCCAATATAACTTTTAAGAGAGGATACATATATAAAGATGTCTATAGGATCTCCGTATTGTCTCCATTTTTCTGTAGTCAAATTTTTCACTGTGATTTTAAAATATGTAGTAGAGAAGTACTGTTTTCAATAGAGTATCAGTAGGAAAAACACAGAAAAACTCAGGGAGACTTATTCAAGTATTCAAAGGCAGAACTTTTAACCACTCTGGAGAGACGGGCTCCTCTGTAGGGAGGCTCAGACAAAATAAGTTTAGGCTCCTGTACAACTCCTCCTTGCCTAAAGAGTTTCACATAAATATTACTTCCTTGGTAATGACTGATTAGCCACTTCAAGATCTGAGCATTGGGCACCTGTCAGTCTGCTGTAATTTAAGCACAGTGACTAAAGAGGTATTTATAATTTCAATGCTTTTCAAGGAATGAGACATCATTTTCACCCTGTTTGATTTCTTAGCAGGGARCCTAGGCTTTTGGTTTGTCCATTTGTGGTGGAAAATAAACATTTTGAGTGCTGCACAGTGGACAATTAACTAGAGAAAAATTAAACTCAGAATTTTTACTTCATCTAAAATACCTTTAAAACTACCACAGAGAAGTAAATTGTTGCGTCATGTGAATTACATACATGAATTTGGAAATTAAAAAGAAAAATCTAGTGAAAAGAATCAATAAAGATTCTTAAGAAAAGCTGAGTTTTTTTAATCTTCTTGCTAAGTTCAAAAACTGCAGTAGTCTAGTAGATGAGTTTCAGATAAAGCTGAATTCACTGTTTGGAAAGTATTAGAAGGAAGCAAAATTAAATCTGCCTTTCTTGTAAATATGAAGAGAAAACTCAACTTACCTTCATACTTAAAAGATATTGAATTATGTTTTTTTTTCTCCAGTCTTATATGATACAAGATTTTTTCCTAGGGTTATTTTTAAATATAATCTGTTTGAAGGCAATGTGCTTGGTCCCTGAGTGGGAAATATGTTTCATTTAAGTCAACAACAATCTGTACTGTTGGTTAAAAAATAAGTACTGATGGGCTTCCCAGGGAGTCTCATCCATCTTGCCTTAGCTAAGCTCGTAGTGAAAATTGTGGTGGAAAGAGGGGAAGCACTATGGACATTCCATGAAATATTGAATAACAACCAAAAAAAAATCCTAACTCTTCTGTGTATAAAAGTTCTATCAGTGTTGAAAACTATCTCTAAAAAGAGAATGTCAAACTGTTTGATGATTAAAAATCCTGGGAATTCAAATGAACTTTTTCACCACTGCCAGTTTCATAAAAGAATAAAGTCTCCAGCAAGGCACAGATGGCATTTTTGAATGAACAGATGATTATGCCAAGAGAATATTATGCTTGGAAACACATTCTATTGATATCTGAGTAAAGCTGTTAGAAGGACAGCTATGGAAAAGAGGACCTGGATCTTTTTGGAATACCTGAATATAATAAATCAGGTAGGAGCTGAAAGTTACTTAACACATTCTTCAGTTCTGCTTCCAAGGAATTAATTGGAAAACTATCCAGAAAGCCTGAAGATGAAAGTGGTTTCATAGTAAACAATAAATCAAGATTTGTAAACAATAGCAAGTAGTTAGTAATCTGTATTTATCTAAACTGAGATGACATGCTAGCAATTGGATTTCCAAACATCACCAGTGTGGAGTGGTTAAGAGTTTGTGTAAACTCCATTTTGATTCTAAGGATAAATTAATCTTAGTGAAGCAAAAGCTATGCTTGTTCACATTTATGGGATCACAAATCCAAGCATATGTACCTCATTATCATTAAACTGATTTACAGCATCTAAACATATTGACTCAAAGAGAGTTGCTTCTGATTGTGCCAGTGTCAACCACAGACATGATAGAGCCACTGGCTTCCAAGGAAATGCTGTAACCGTAAACCAATAATTTGAGCTGAACGGATGTCAAATCTATTTATTTTCTTTTACTTTATAAGATTTCAAAACATTTACTTCATACCCGATATGGCTATTCCTATGCGATGGCTGAAAATAACATATTGGATTTCACATCAAGGGACCTTAAGGTCCCTTGATTCATTCTGGTGACTTCAGGACAGTTTATATAATGGATGAAATGTATCACATGAGATTTTGTCAAGGTTGAAAGGTATACAATGGTGTATCTTCCAAGGCCAGACCACAGATATCAACCTCAGCTTTTCCCATATATCTGCTTGAGCACAGAGGGCAAGCCATGGAGGCAGATGACCCCAGTGAGACAGTAAAGTCTCTGTTGCTTGTAGGAAAGTGTGGTCATCATCAACATGACAGAAAAAATAACACAGGTCCATCAGACAACATTTATTCTTACGTCAGTTATGAAAATATACAAGGGATTACCTAAGCTCTTTGAATACTTCTGTGTTCAGTTACAAAATGATTTATGAGATCAGGAATAAGCGACAGAATTAGATCACACTACAGAGAAACTAAAATAAAGGATACAAAGTTTTTTAGGTTTCTTATCCAGTGTGAAACAAACTCCAATTCTAAGGGAGCAATTAGAAGGAAAAAGGAGATATGATATGAATCCTTTCCTCCCACACACGGTTTTTGCTGCAGCAATTGTGATTTCTGTTATTAAATGGAATTCATGGGTCAGATTCCAACTCCATTTTGGCATTTTRCAAGTCATTTTCAATGTCAATTAAGTCATATTAGTGTAAAGCAGCAAGACATGATCCACAAACTCATTTGTATGTGTGAGATGACTTTATTAGTTTCTCAGCAGATGGCTGTGGATTCTTCCAGACAGACCATGTCTCCGGCTTTCAGGAACCATTTATCAAAGGGAACTCTGAATTGTCTTCAGTTGTGCAGCAATCACTCAAGGGGAGCAAGCACTAAATGGCTTTAAGTTCAAAAAGGAATTGGACTGCAAGCCATCATCAGCTCCAAGTAGAATACCTGTTGGTCTATGTATCATGTCAGTTAAGACTTTGAGGACATCTATTATTTGTTTCTTTATGGTGCTTGGGATATATTCCTTCCATATTCTTTTARAAAACATTCCTTTTTTTGGCTGTGGAATAAAATTATGGAAATTACACTGAATAACCAATATTACTCACTAGCTCCATTTATGATGTTAGTTCTATTTCTATCATTTTGAAGTGAGAAATGGTCAAAGAATGGTAAGGGGAAAGAGATCTGTATCATTTAACCGTGGAAAATATTTCCCAACTTTCTAAATAGCACTTTATAATCAAGAATACAGAAATTTATTTGACATAGATTATTAGAGTTCAACTAAACCRATAATGCATAATTTCAGTGAAATAAATAATAACAGAGTTTTCTGTATTTTTGGAACACCTTCTGTTCAAGGATATCAAAGCAATGCAGACCCCAACTCATGAAGTCTCACAACAGGATGGTGATGTGAATATTGCTGTCAGACTACATTCTGCACATTGCACATAGAGAGATGAGTACTAAAATGCAGGGAACATATAGTAACGTTGCTGGACATTTTTGTGGARTCAGAAAAGGATTTTCTGAGGATCGTTTAATAACATATTATGATACATTTTATTTTTTTGCAATCTCATAGCAGACACAGTTCTCAGGAAATATATAATGAGCCATTAGAAAAATACTAAGTCTGTAAACACCTGAATGACACCAGTCTATTACTTGTCATTTAGGGAGCAGGAGACAGTTACCATAGTATAAAAAAAAAATGTTGTTACAATCTTCTAACTAATACATTTACATGCTTTAAAGGAGTATGTGAATTCTGGTACAGATTCAGAAAGGCATTTTGTCCATAATCTGTAGCCATCATGTCTCTAGGACTTTATCACAACTGTATTTCGTTTGATTCTGGTAAATAAAGCAGACATCACGCTTCAATGTGCTACAGATGATAACAAAACAGTTAACAATTAWAATGTATATATTTATTGCCTTAGAAAGATTGCCATAGAACAGACAAAAACAGTAGGAATGGCATTACCAGGCAATTGTGTACATCTGTATAATCAGAAAGGTGCCTTTGTTTCCAAGTTTCCAGGTTTGTTTTCCCAATGTGGCAGTGGAGCTCCGTGGCATAGCTGATTTTGATGTCAATGACATAGCGCTGATTTATGTGTGAATACATAAAAGGAACATCAAATCTTTTACTCGTTTACAACATTTACACTAACATAGTATGAAATAGTGGCAGCACCTTGTATTTGGCTATATTGATTCTATAKCAAACCTTAAAGCATCCAGATAGTTTCTGTAGTTTCTGCTGAAAGTAATATGATTATATGTTGAGATAGCCACTAGAAGAACCCAATACCGCATATAATTGAAAAAAATACAGCTAGTGTCAATAAAAAATACACCAACAAGACATCTGATTCAAAATTTTGAGCTGGGCAATACGTCAGTGTTCAAAATGCTTTGCTGCACAAAATCATTACTATCTTTTTTTATGCAGAGAAAAAAAAAACACTTAATTGGTGATTTTTCAGCTGGTTTTATACATGAAGTTACCTATGCCCAGAGAGAGCTTCTACATAAGAACAAACCAGTTCATGTAGTTTCTGGYCGTCCTTTGTTCTCTCATGGTCTGGAGGACACAGAAGGCAAAATCTTCTCTTTCACATCACCTTATCAAAGAAAATTGTAGGCGAGAAGGTTTGATCTTCATCAAAAAGAGCAGAAGTACAAACAACCATCCCATAGAGAAGGAAAAAGAACAACTGCACCATTTTGTCACTTTAGGTAAGAGCCTGGGAGGAAAAATATCTCATGTCCTGTAATAAATAACTTCATTTTCATGTCTAGAAGGAAGAGAATGTAGCTTTTTCACCATGTRTTTTTTATTCTTACAGGGTAGAGTCTCCATGAAAATGGACCTCAACACTTATTAGATTCATACTTTAATATTTGCTTTCTTATTTATTTTGTTTTTAAAGGAGGAAAATATATTGGAAAAGCTTTACCACCACACTGGACAGTAGTTGCTCCCACGTTCTTATAAACTCATATGGTATTGATTGATGGGTTGATGGACACACTATTCAGAAGACTCGTTTGTGACTGGAGAGTCCTTATAAGATCTCTGGGACACTCAGCATGTCTAATGGATCTAGGCATGCTGACATTGGATTTCATGTTGGAACTGGGTTTTAGTGGGTAAGATCTATGAAGTAAGAAAAATGGTAAGTAGAATTTTGGCTCTTTAGGAAATTAATGTATCAGTTCAAATTACGCAGGGGTCACACCTTTTGTCTTCCTTTTAATAATGACCTAATTAATAATTTGGGATCCAAGTCCAGGTCCAGTGACATGGACAGCTGGGTTGKTTTTTTTTCTATGCACATTATAAGCCAATCACTTAATAATTCCTAAGACCTTGTCTTGTTTTTATGGAATAAATAGGGTAGGAAGGCTCTCTAATAAGTTAGTGATTGTGGATTATTTTTATTTAACTGATTTGTCTTTATGTTTATGGTAAATAACATTTTATTTGCATCGTATAGTATATATAACAAATATACATATATATAAATATATTCATATGTATATATAAATATGCAATATAACAAATACTACATGCTGCACATGTTTATGATCAACAAACTGCCATCCACCAAGAAAGGAAATACTTGAAAATAAATATATATCATTATTTCTTAATTCTGATGTAAATTTAGGATTCAGATGCCAGTGACTAATTAGAAAGGGTGAGTCACCTAACTTGTGTACAAGGCAAGGACTTTAGGCACTTTAGGCATAACAAATAAAGCAAAAGTACTATTAACWGTTCGAGATATTCATCCTCTATGGGAGATCATGACTTGACATCTAGGGCTAAAGGAAAAAAAGCAGTAATTTTAGAAGCTGATGGAAAAAGAGCAATCAACAAACACCCTCAGTGYGTCTGGTTACAAGAGTTATAGCAATGAAATGCTACTAGCAGAGTTGTTGGCTGGATAAATTAAGAGACTTTTATGGAGAGAAATACTACAATTTAGGTCACCACCTTAAAAAGGTTCTTTTATATGTTGGGTTTGACATATTCTCTGTATTCCAGGGTTAAAATTCAAAATCCATTTAACAGTACTAGCAAATTGCTACGAATCTTTAAATCAGTTTTAAGATTTCACCTGTATCATATTATAGCCTATTTTAGCAATGTTTATGCACTCATGTACAGACTTATTTTTGTCTGGAACTATCAGATATCAAAGAGGAATACAACTCTCATAGGATTATGATTAGTGGAATTCTGCTAATCAACAACAGAATAGCATTGTAATTTTCATGAAAGAATGCAGCACTACTTTTCAGAATTGCGAGTGTGTCAGTTATGGTCAAAAATTATAATTAGAAATAAAACATATGTTTCATCCACATGGTTCACACTATCAAAATTTAGAGCTGCTTATTGGAGAATGAATTCTGCCCATCCATTCGCTGGAGCTTTTCTACTGACTTAGGCAGTGGTGAATCAAGGCTTGCATGACTTAGGGAGAAAAGCCAAAACTAATAAATACAGATTGTTTGTTCTTTCTTCAAGCAAATCTTCCATGTTTTTTATTGAATATTGACAATGAAAGGCTCTGAATCTATGTACCTGATTCACAGGTAAATTATTCTAATCTATATATTACAGGATAATAATAGTAAAACTAAAGTAAATGAAGAAATTAAGGCTTGCCTCAAACTTCAGAAAAGCATAATGAAAGAACAAAGCTAGTATTTTAATTTTGAAGCCCTTCTTAAAGCAATGATAGAAACATATGAAGTGCTCTGACCTTACTTTTAAGGTCTTTATAGGACATAAAAGAGATCCCTGGCAGATTATTATTATCTAATTTTCATTTCTGATCTATCAAATATATTAATTAACTCATTTTATTCTGGCTCAGAATTAGCTTTATTTCCTTTCTTGTTCAGCAGTAATTAAATCGTCTTGGAATCAACAGTAGCTAATTTTGATGACTGAAAACCACAACGAAATCATCACACTGAGATTAGCTATATGGGGAAAAATCCTTACAAAATCGATCCTCTCAATCTATAATGCCATGACTATGACATCTCCATATTCCACTGTATGACCAGATATTTCTTAGAAGTTAGAGCTAAAAGCTTCAGACATAGCACTTCTATGGCACTCATGTCTGATATACACTGCAGGCCCTCTCACTGGCTCAAGGGCATTCTTACTAATTAGTTTGAGGAGGCTTTTAGCATCCTCAGTATTCTTACTGAAGATAAGAGGCATTAATCATCAAGCCAGATGACCTGTTCTATTAAATAGGTACAAATGACTAATCTGCATTCCCAAGCGAAAGAGACAAAGAAAGATGACAGAATAACTATCTAAAGACAGAAAAGTAAAATCATACTTTTATGTGAAACAGACTGGAAATATTCAGAAAGCACCTGCCTGCATTTTTAAAGTAATTTTGAGTAACTGTTTGGTCCCTTCATAGAAGAGGAACAGGAGACAGGTTCTCGATCTCATTGAAGTATCATGGGCAGCATTTTAACCCAAATGTGTTTCTGTTTTTGTGTTTCTATGTGTTTCAAAGTTCCAAATACTTCCAAAGATTGAAAGGCAAAGTTATTTTTTTACTACTGTGAAGCTTGTCACATTGGATCAAGCTGTTCAAGAAACTGAGGAAAATAATGCTAGGAGGAATTATGAAAGGTCTACTAATTCATGTTTTCACTCCACTGGTCCATTTACTTTGCCCTTGGTATTTGCCCCATCTACCTGTCAGATCCTGATTTTACTAGTTTGTACTTTTTATGTGAACTAACAAGGCTGAGTGAGGAAAAATTCTGCTGATCTTTCCATCTCAGAGCTGTGATTATTTCTAGTCCTATTTCCTTGTGGGATAGGTAGAAAGTAACAGTAACTTTAATGAAAATCTGTCATCAGGAATATTGTATGAAAAACACTTCCTATTTCTCTTCATTTCAGATAAAGATAACAGAGAATTTTCAGGTTGAGGCAGTCAATCCTGTGGAAAGATGAAGGGGAGAAAAATAAATATAAATGATTGATAAGCACTTTAAAATAATGACTTTAGGTTGGACATTACAGGCAGGGAGGATGGGGAATGTGATGGTCAGGTCCATCAAACAGAGAAATAACAGTATAGAATAACATTTGCAAAAAAAAACTTGCCACTGTTGATTTGGATTTTTCACTTCATACATCATTTAAAACACATATCATTGAGTCATGTCATCATAACATATCCTTAAAGCACGGCTGAAAAGAAATGAGTAAGTGCCTCTGGCTTTTGCACATGCTGGTAATGTTCCTGCTTGAACATACAGGGTGGGATTCCTCACCCAAGCATGTATCTCTATTATGCTTTGAGATGTCTGAGCTATCTCAGCTGGCCTCCAGCTACATGTCCTGAAGGTTCAGCTCTCCTACAGGTCCAAGGTCATTTCTGCCAGCCCCACGCACACATGTCAGAAAGCTGAATGCATCTCAGATGCCGCTAGACTGAATCCCACCGAATGTGTTCAGCTACAGCTCTAAACCACTGCTTGTGTTAAAATATTGAAAAATGGCCTTGGAAAAAGTGCCTTTGGGAGTGTTGAGAGAGCACATGCTGCTTCAATTCTTTTGCTGTTCTTAAGGCAGGAGCAATGGAGTCTTCTCACATTCTTCTCATCAGAAGTTAGTGAAATTTTCAGCAAAGGAGGAAAATGGTCCCTGTGTCCTTCCATTCCCTAGAATAGTTTAGGAAACTTTACTTAAGTTCAAAGGGTGGCAGTTAAAGAGCAGCAACCTGTAGTTGCTCAGTTACATGAACTGTGCCAGCAGTATGATTTTGTACCACACCATCCTGTAGAGTAATGGATTTCACAACACCTTCAGATGTGTTCAACCTGCTACAGCATATTTCAGCACCCAGAACCTCTCTGTATGGCACAGCTTTCCAAGAACTTTGATTCATTTATAGAATTAGATCTTATCTAGGCTAATTCAGCAGTTCTTTCAATGCTCTTTTGATCCTCTCTGAAGCAAGGTTCTATTCAAAACCATCAAAAGAAGGCTTGTGGAAGTCTTTTCCATAACCTGACTAGCTCTTAAGTGATCTGTGGCTAAGAAAAATGTTTAGAACCTGTCTTGACTGATTAAAGTTTAGACATCTTTGTGGTATCTTTAAATTGCTTTCACCTAGTTAATTATTAATATGGACAGGAAGTTAATTCGTGCTCTATTTTTTAAAGCAATAATGCAAATAATTGAAATACTTGATTATGAAATATCTAAGGTCAGATCTTCTAAACTAATTAGTCTTAACTGCAATCAAGGTGAATCTCTACATTGTAGTGAAGTACCAGACTTGCCACAAAACACAGGCACAGCTTTAGTTTTTTTAAAAGAGGCTTTTTTTTCAGAAATCAGAGTTGAATGCTGCCTATGCTATCTCTGAGTGATGTCCAGAGAAGTACGTTGCGCTGGTGTGATACTTTTACAAGAAGCAGAATATATGGGTGGATGTTTGAGCACAACATGCTGTTAAAGTCTTTTATTCTTTTGTTATTATGTGATAAACAGTCTCCAAGGAAAAGCAAACATCACATTAAGGATCGAGTGAATTTTTGTTTAGTTGCAAAAATACTATAAATCCAGGCCAGTTTGTCAAAGCACATTATGCTGCCTAGAAGCAGAGACACTAATCAAAGCAGAAGCTTTATAGACTTCTTGATCAGGAATGTGAAAAAGAGGGGGAAGTCAACATTTTTAAGAAATTTTTGAGTATCAATGATACTGGCCTCCTCTGCAGCTTTGAAAGCTATATTTTCATTGTTTTGCTAGAGGGCTTCTTCAATTAATATTTTATTTCACTGGAGAGGACTGGAAAAGGTCCTTTGATCCTAAAATATCATAAATTATGAATTCTCTCCTGGTGCTATGCTATACCCAGGAGAAAGAAGGTGTAAAATAAACATTCCTCAGAACTGACTATGATCTTGTGGCTATTAGTTACAGTGAATAAACAACATATTAAGTCTCCTCACTACATAAATTTCCTAAGGACAAAGGCCAACATAGTAAAGTACTTGTTATCACATACAGAGGTAGTATAACCAAGGGAACACAGAGAATTTACGTCCAGATGGTGAAGTGTCCTACCAGAGCCAATTCTCTGCAATCAGGCAACCTAGAAGACCATATCTGCATGATTCAGATCAAGGACAGGAAATTACATCCTATACAAGTCTTCTAACCAACGTCTATGACACATGAATCTAAGTAAGTGTCAGTCTCAATGTTTAGAGTGTTTCTTCTGCATATGAGTATTTACTGCAGCTGGTATTTCAACTTTTCACACCCCCACACCCAAACTGATGCTTTCACTAGTAAGACTTGATTTCTTCCTTTCTCACTCTCTCCCTTCTGCCTTTCTTCCCTTCCTGTCCCTGGTGCAATTTACATAATGTAGAACAGGTCAAAAGGGTAGGAGACAAAATGGCCCTCCCTAGCATGGCCAGCTCTCTTAGGAAATGGGAGTCTGAGGCTCAAATGCTGCTTCTGACAATCATCTTGGACCTAAAATTTTTAGCATTCTCAATGATTATTTCAATTATTTGAAGGAACATACACACAAGCCACACACTCAGGACACTATTTGTACAGATCTGAGCCTTGGGTTAGAAATATCTGCCAAACTCCATGAAGTTCTGATGCTGAGAAGGTTTGCAAAAACCCACACTGTAAATGTGTTTCATTGTTCCTTCTTGTTAATTTGTAAGAGGAGTAATAGAAGAACAAGTTTGTATTTTGTTCTATTTTGATGTAAACACTATATCACTATTGTGGATCACTACAGGCTACACCTAATGACATATTTAGTAGCATTTAGAAACAAGATCAACAGAAAGATAGCTAGGAAATCAGTCATGTATTCAATTATATGAAAAGAGCTATAAATAAAGCTAAAAGCTTTGAACTCACCTGCACTGGAATAAGAATACTTCAGAGAGTTTCTGAGAGTCTGATTACTCAGAGCAGGGGGGACATCTGGCTATGTAATTTTGTCCTTGGTTGTCCAATTTTCACACATCTATTATATTCTGCTTTCTACACTGCCTTGAAAGATCTACCTTGAAATTAATATTGTTATATCTGAAGTTATCATTAGGAGAATATTTCGGTTTGGGTCTTATGAACCAAATGAGCAAGAAAATTCCTATTTGAGAAAACTATTTTGGACTTCCGAGGTTTCACTTTGAGCCTTGACTCTAAGGAGCTTGTTAGCTAATATTTTGGCAGCATTTTGACAGTCTGGACCTTAGCTAACACTCAAATGTGTAAAAAAAAAAAGAAAAATCTGCGTATCTCCTTCCTGTCTCCTTTCCTGAGTGAAAAAAAAGGAAAAAGGAAATAAATGCTGCAGCACAATGTATGTGAATTACATAAGGAATAGGTAAGAACAGCAGAAGTTTCAAAATAGCCCAAATGAATGATGTAATGGATTCCGAATAAATTATATAATTAATGTCTAATATAAGTAAATTATTTGATTTGTGATTTGAAAAAGGCCTTAATGATGATATCAATCATGAAAGGAACAAAAGATAATACTATGAGAATCCATAAAAAGAGCTTCGTTGTAATTGGTGAAAATATCAAGATTTAACAAAAAACATTTTAGAAAGGGCTTACAGATATAATCTCCAGAAACTAAGAATAGGTTATTTCTATCTTTTATCAGCCTACGAAATTCAGGCTTCTGAGGAACACTTTATTCAAAAGATTCTGTATGCCCAAGTCCAAGTGATAGACAGTGAGGGCACAGCACTTAGAAAAAGACGCTATAAAAAAGAAGCCCAAAAGGAATTTTGTACATCTTCAGAAATACCTTGCTGTTCTAGAATACTGAGTCAACTCGGCTCCTAGGGCAATATGGTTTCATTCCACATTGCGGTGACCCGTCCCTTGCAGCAGCAGTTCATAAGGTAAGTTAGACAAAGGCAAGAGGAATGAAGGAGAACTAAAAACTAGCAGTCCATAAAAAGATATAAGATTAAGAAACATATTTTTGTACAGGCTATAGAGTGACTACTACAGTGGAGACCAATTTCTCCAGGCTCTTATTGCAAAGAAATAGTGGTAACTCTAAGCACTTACAATTCAGCACTGAAGGCACTCATTTCAGAAGGCATTTGAGAATAACCTTTTCTTACTTTGATCCTTCTGAATCCTTTCTATCTCGTTCTATTTGCTTTTCCTCAGAACTATTTTTCTTCTTGTGAGTGCTTAGGAGCACATGAAAAGATAAATCAGTTAAAGAAAAAAATCTTTCATTCTAGACTTACTAGATAACTATGTCAATTTCATCATACTTGTCAATGGAGATGATCCAATTCAGCCTATTCAAATCTGAAATGGAAAAGTAATTTCCCTTCTAAAATGTGAGCTGTCATATACTGAAAGAAAGCCAGAGAAACAGAGACATACAGTTGAGAAATAAAGTTATCCTAAGAAATGACTGTCAGCCAATTTTATACCTTCAGAAATTCCAGCCATGACATATCAATATTATTATTAGCACAATCATTAGTACAAGGCATTAGTGCCAGCACAAAGCTACAGTTGTGTTGCTATCAGAATCTGATTTCACTTCCATGGAGATCAATGGTAGGTTTTTGCTTCTTTTCACACAGGGCACATTCAACTTGTTAAGGAAGTATATGTAAAATGAGTTGAATTCATGTAATTTAAAGTTAGAAATCTGGAAGTTAAGCATCACACCTAACCTACTTATCCATGCTTCCACTGTAGTGAATAGCTAGATGTACCACCAGGATGTATTTCATTTCATTCTGAACTCAGTGTCTGAGGAGTGGAAGGAATCACCCACACTTTTTCCTTGGACTATAGCAGGATAAATTGACTTACCGTGTAATTGTTAGATGACTGCAGCTAGACAATTTATGTGGAATTCAAATCAAATCCCCAACAGCAGCCCAGTCATGTCACTGTAGTAATACACATCTTCAGACAGCCAGAGAACTGTAGACAAACAGTTTTTATGTTCTCCTGGGTTTGTTCAGTTATAAGAGATTAGTGGAGTAGTACGATATGCCAGAGAGAAGTCAATATCAGAAAAGGAACCAAAAGTAAGACTAATGTTAAGATTTTTTTTATTAGCTTTTTTTCTTTTTTTTTTTTTTTTTGGCAGACTTACTAAGATGAAGATCATGAGCTCATCTGCTTCTTGGCTACCCCTGGCAGCACTTACCCAAAATAACCACATTTGTAATGGTGTAAAGAGTTATATCAGTACATCTCAGATCCATTACACCTGTCAAGGCTCCGTATAAAACAAAGAGAAGCTTGGTAAAGGTTCGGGTTACTTGCACTAAATCAACAGTATGTCTCTAATTAACAGCTGAATGACTGCCAAGCCCTGCAAATGGAACCAACACCAAATGGACCACTTCGTCTTCCTCCACTTATTTTATTACCGGATAGAGCTAACATAATGCGTTTCCATGTAACTCTACAGTTGTGATAGAGCCCAAAGTAAAGGGGAAGGAAAATCTAAAAAGTGATATTAGAAATTTGATTGAAACAGAAAATCTTATCAATTTCTCTGCCAGACATAAGCTAAAGCAAAGTGATGTGATTAAGAGATAATGTATGAGGGATTGTTGTAACAGATGTATAGATTCAAGTATAAAGCTTTGTTTATTAAAGCTTTTTATATCCCCAAGGCAAATCTTTCCTTAAGTGGACATCAACTGAAGAACGTGGAAGAGAGTGAAAGGGAATAGTTAATCATGGAGGTGTGAGAAGATGGAAGCTGTAATGCCAGACTTATCACAATCTGCTTTGCAGCCGAAGTGCAAAGAATGGTATCTCATCGAACCCTAAGAGTGCAGAGCTGTGCACTAAGCTAGGCACAGAGAACAGAGCTTCTGCAAGGAAAGCAACATCAAGAGCTTTTGGAGCTTTTGGAAATGTTTGTTATACCTGGTTTGGCAACTAACAATGATTTTACAGTGTGGATCCAGAGAACTGGGCCAGACATTCTCCATTGTGGCCTTATTGGAGTGAGAGGGGTCTACATTTTTTAGAAATAGGAAAAAGAAAATATAAAAACAAGGACCACTAAAACAAGGAAAGGTACAAGGAAAGGTAAAAACATTGTATGGATTATATATACCATGTTCTAAATCCTTTCATTTTTATAGCACTCTCATTTCTTATTTCTTTGCTGTCAACAGAAATACTTAGGGAATTCTTCAAGCATGTATTCATAGTGGAGAGAGAGGACATTACATTAGAACCTGGTTTATAAATGGAACATGCTAAAAATCATATACATGATTTTCTTCACTAGCAGACAAATTTGACTGTGCCAAAAGAAGGAAACACCAAGCAATGAAGAATGCAATACCTTCCATGCATTTCTGGAGATCTTGCTGTTAATACTTAGTGATGCTCTAAAACAAGTCTGATACAAAATGAAATCTATGAACACGAGACAGGAAGAAACTGTCCACCTGGCAGAGAAAAATTTATATAAATATTGTTCATATTCCTCAACACAGATATTGTTAATCTGTAAAACACACAGGCTCAGTACTAAAGTACTGAACTTCAGTGTTAGCTTCTCTCCTCCCTATGCCTCCTCCAATGCAAATCAATGTTTGTACTGATAATTCTTAAAATCCCTGTATTGCATCTTTCTTTTCAGTAGATACACCTTTTTAATATATCTTTATATTTCAAAAATCCATCAGGGCCTCTGCTCAATATTCTAAGAATTGAACTATAAATCTTTTTTTCTGGTTTTAGTAATTGTGCAACAGTATGTTAGATTCTTTCAAGTATAATATTCTTCATCCTACCCAAGGGATGAAAATGCTTAATGCATGATCAAAATCTAGCGCTATTTTTCCAGAGTGCATCTGACTTCAGATCTAATCTACGGAGAGCAGGCTTTTAGAAATGATGCAAGCTGACAATTGATGTCTAGCTTATTGACATTTAGGAGGGTAGTAGTTTGCTGGCGGCTTGTCCAGGAGAAGTTTCCAAATTCAGGCGGTGTACACATCACCCAAAGCTCTGACTGAAGGCCAATCCTCAAATGTCACTGGTGTAACACAAACAGATGAAAGGTTATCCTAATTAAAGCTTCTACAAAATAGTTCAAGAGTACTAAAAAAAATAAGAAAAAGAAAAGAAATATCATGAAAGCAGCCTTAGGTGAGAAAAAAGCTTCTTTTTTCATTTGGAAACAATATAAAACAGATACTTTTCCCTTTTTCCCAGGAATATTCCATTAAATCTGTAGATAATTAATTCTTATTTTAAATGTCTTTTCAATAGCTCTTTCTAAGCCAATGAAAGTTTAGAAGTTTTCTTCCTTTTGCAAAAAAAATCTGCATTTGGAAAATCCTTGCTAGGTCTTGCAGTAACAAGCAAATTTTGTAATTATTGAGAGCAACAGAAAAGGCTGCGTAAAGGCTCTCTGTGAGATTAGGACAACACCAGGAAAAGGACTGACAACCTCTGTCCTTATTCACTGCTATATGAGAACCTTGTTCTGTGTTGAACCATAATCTTACTACTCTGTGTGAGATGACTCATCTGCCTCATTATTGCCATATTGTCATAAATACTTCTCCCCTTTCCAGCCTCCAGAAAACTGTGTGAATGAAGTTGCTCTAATATAATAAATTAAAGGTATTATATAAAAATGAGATGACCAGTTCTGCTATCTGCTATCTTAATAATTCAGTCTCTGTCTAATGACCAAGTAAGACCTGGCCTAAACACCAAAGGTGAACTGAGAAATTCAGCCTTCATGAACACGTCAGCCTTGTGAGTTCCTCATTGTGGACAAAGATATTTGGCTACTTTCACCCTTGTACCTAAATATCTTTATGGAGAAAAGATCCTCTAAACATTTTTTTTTCTTTCTCAATGTCTGGTGTCCTAAGTAGCACTCTAAAATCTGTGAGCTATGCAAGAAGAAAGAGATGTTTTCAGAGCACCCTCTTCTCCTCTCCAACACTGCTCCCATGTTAGTTTCCCTAGCTCCCATCACACTCGGTCACATCTTCAACAAAGAGCTGAAGTTTTCTCAGTTATCAGGCAACAGGCAGGTAAGGGCTAGCACCAGCAGGAATGAATTGAATTTCACAGGATAACGCCTGGTAACACAAAAGATGATAATAAAGGAGAGCAGAGATGACTGAAAACTCATTACACTAACAATTTTCACACCAGAGTAGTTTCCGTCAAGCCCTAATAGGGCCTGAGGGGCTGCTTTAGCAACATCATTTAGAAGAGTTAGAAGTGTAAGTATGTACAGTTTTCCAAACATATACTATGAAAAATACCATGTAAAATAACAAACATGTCAGCTGTGTGTAGGCTAATTAATTACTCACCACATGGTGAATTCTCTCATCATGTTAACAAGAAAATCTTTCTTAGCTATGGCTATTTTATCCAAGGACATTGTGACTGTTGAACATTGCTCTGTGTAGGTTAAACACAGGATGAAATTACGGGTACAGTTTCTGCTGCATTCTTTAACTCTTTGAATAGATTCCTCAACACACTCCAAACCAGTCATTCTGGAACAAGTAACTTCCGTGGAGTAGAAGCCTAAAGAAGCATTCCTAAAACATCCTTAAAACCTAAATATTCTGTCTGAAAGTTCTACTTTTTTTCTTAAAACATGTTATTACACACAGTCACTGAGGAGCAATTCCCAGTCTTTGATAAACTCTTTCAAACATATCAACAATGTGGAACACACTGCCCTTTTCATTTCCAGTATGTTGTATTATGATTTAAAACATATTTTGTATATAATAATAATAATAATAAAGAAATAAACATATGAACATGTAATGCCCAAGGATTTTTATGCCTATATCCTAGCAAGATTTTCTCATCTAGAAATTTTACCCACTAAGCTCCCACAGCTTCACCTCTCCTCCACAAAACAAAGTGGTGAAGAGTTCCCTTTTACTTTGCACACACCTGGCCCAAGTATCAATGGTTCTTTCCTAGCTGGTAGGCCACTAGGGAATTAGCCTTGTACTTCCTCAGCTCCCTGCTAGGTTGAATCTGGCACTGCTTTTTATGTCTTTTCCACTATGGAAAATCTTCATTACTGGTCCATCCACAGGATGAAGGTGGGGAGTGCTCAGCAGTAGCAACAGTGCATTGTTGCTCTGCTGAGCTACCCCAGAAATTCCCTTTTTTCTTGTAGCTTTCCCATAGATCTTCTGCTCATTTACAAAATCTTTTTTTGTCCCTGTCCCATTTATTACCTTGGCGGTAATAAATGATGAATCCTGCAGTTTTATAGCAGACTTACTTTGAAGATAATAGAAATGCAATCAGATTTCAGAACTTTCACTTCCAGCCAAAACCTTCACCTTTGTCCTCTCCCCCAAAATCTGGAGGTGTTTAAAAGCTGACAGTTATATTTTTATGGACCTTACTGTATCTTGTTTTGGATCAGGGATTCACAGCACATTTTTCTCAAATTTAGGTCTTCTGCCTACACAGCTACTAAACATTTAAAGATTTGACATGAAAGTCAGTATAAGAAAGTACTTAAAAAGACTATGGGATCATGAACCTGTTTGTATAGCTTATAGACCTGTTTGTATAATTTTGAATACTGTTGTTTTGAATTAGATAGCCCATGATGAGAGTAAGTTGCTCTTCTATTAGCTTTTACTGACATTTAAAGATAATATAAGCAAACCAGGAGAAATTCTAGACTATCAGATAAGCAACCCACCCACAGCAAATGTAAGACAGCACACCTTATTTAGAAAATAAAAGAAACAGGTGGAAAGATTATGTCAAGGGCAAGCACAGAAGTGAGTGGACTGCAGTGTCGTAGTGTGTTTGTAGCATGACATGACTTGTCAGACTTTGTCGTGATCCTGAATTGAAGATGAGACATTCCGTTGCCACATTTTCAGTTTGCTTTTCTTTTCTTGTAGTTTTCTCTCTCAAAAAAATAGCCTCCAAATATTTACAGTTACTTCTGTAATCACTTAGGAGAAAGTAAAATCCTTCCCTAATCCCCTACTAAATCTGACTGACAACTACTTTGTGCATACTTATGTGGAAAAGCTAGACATATACTCAAGGGCATAAAGGTTCCTTTTTCTACCAGTACTCTTTTACATGCCATTTAACTCATTTTTTTAAACTCATAATACGTTAGAATAATATATAGAGAGTAATTCTATATACATTACATATATATATAATATATAACATTAGAATATGGAAGAGCACTATATGAATCTGCAGCTCTATTAAAAAGTTAGAAAGGAAAAAGGAATAGTGAAACAGCAGAATAATGAGTACATACATCACCTGTATTTAATTTGGCATAATTAATAATTTAAATGTATTTCTTCTTCAATGGTATTTCTCAGGATATATTTACTCTGCACCAGCTGAAGGCTGCCACCTACACAACTTCATCTAAATGAATATTATGAAGAAAAATATTCTATTCTCTCATAAAGAATTGGTAACACAGCCTGTTATTAAAGTTGCCTGAAACTCCCTTATAAGACCCTGTTTTCAATTGCTTTTAACTTTACTATGCTCTAACCAGTTGCCTGCCAGATGTCTCCTTCAAGATGACATTTTTGGAAGACTTCATTCAAAACAATTCAGTCAATTATGAAAGTAAGACTGGGGAAAGAATATTGATTTTCTATACTGAAAATATTATGGCAATATTCTAAGTTCTAGGAGTTACTTTAAATGAAGTTGTAAATTTATAGAAAGTATTTCAATATTTGAGGGGTTCGATGTATAGAGTTGAGGGAATCACTCTGAGACTCCAAGACTTGCGCTACAGCAGTGACAGATAATTTTTTACAGCTATAGTTTCTCTGCTACAAAAGACTGGGTTGTCAGGCAGGAAAGTATGTGGACAGTAATGATCTTGCTTTCAGTATGGGTACTTTCATCCCTGAAGACTATATTCCTTCACCATCTCCACAATTTTCATTTTGTGGTGGTTTACTGGGCCCCATGCAGTCAAAATGAGGTCTGTCCAGATGGATTGATACAGTTATAACTCTTGCATCCGCTCTAGCCTTTTGGTTTTCAGACACATTCTTTTCCGTGGGGATACTATGGGCTGTGCCAACATTTCTGTCTGGGAAGTGCAAATGTCATTGCCAAGCAACCCAAATTTACCTCATAAATAGTTGAATATGAAGTGGGTCTACAGCAAAAAAAAAAAAAAAGCAAAGTGTGTTTTTGCTACACATGCATGTGCAATGTGCATGGCTCACACGGTTTAAGTGCTTCAAGATCCTTCACGCCTCTGCCATTAGGCATCCAAAGCTGGCCTTTTGGAATAGGTAACTGTGCTTCCCAAGACCAATCTACCCAAAGCTCAAGCATGAAAACCGGGGAAAACCTACAGAAACAGTCCTTATTTGACTACCAAGCATTCTTAGAGTTATATATCTCTTCTCCTCACATGTGTATATATAGACCTGGCCCTAGCTAAACTCTTCTCAATATTTAGCCTTGTCACCATCGAGGTGAGCTCACATATCTCTAGACATGTTACAGACTACACTAAGGCTTGTGGGCAAGGCCAGGCTACTGCAAGGGGAGACAAAGGAAGCTGGCCAAGATGGAGTGAAAGGAATTGCAAGCTTTGTCACTGCAGTCACACTGAGGACATCTATTTTTACCACTTTCTAATCTTCACTACCTCCCAAGGACCATTGCTTCCATCCCTCACAGCACCAGCTGAGGTGCTACAGAAGCAAGTGACTGCTATCTTTCACATGTGGGACCAGTGCTGTCTGGGAGCAATTGCAGAGATGAAGTATATCTGTCTCCAGTGATGGCTTGCCCTCTCTAGAAACAATAGTTCATGATACAAGGCATTGTTCTGCAAGGCTTTTTGAGGGAGACGGAGCTAAAAAGGATCCTCATGACATTTCCAGTCTTTCATAATCTTTGTCTTAGGGCTCTTGCAACCTTACATTGTCTCTCTTAATTGTTTGCTTTCAGAGTATCCTGAGAAGGGATATGGGACTGTATCCAAATCACCAAGCAGTGGGACCCAATAAGAGGGAATCTGTAGAGTGAAGCAAATGTTGCTGCAAAATTAGCAATCCATTTACCTATGCTTTGAGATCATGGGATGGGGCTTACTTTGCAGTCAAGTGTGACCTCAGATTGAACGTCCCCTCTCATGGGATACTGGAACTCTGTGCAGGCATTCAGGAAGGCGAATTTTCTGGAAGCAAGATCTTAACTGACTTCTCAGATACCTGTACAAGAGTATCTAGCACATAGTAAACTCTGTTTGAAAAGTCATCTTTGACTGTCCCTGCTATCTGCACTCATTGTCCAGACTGTGTCCAGGATCACCAGGGTGGGAGAGGAGCATGAGGAGACTGCTTAACAGAGGCAACAGGACCCCGCACGCTGCACAGCACAGTAAGCGTGTTGTACAAAGAGCCATCCCATTTCTCTTCCAGCGCTGTGTGTATGTTCGCAGTGGTTGAAGAAGTGGTTTGTTATTTCCTATCAAGTATCCGTAAGGCCAGCCAGGCTGGTGTGCTCCGGCAGCAATGAGGGGAGGCAAGCCTGGGTGGCCATGGCCATGCACGGCAGCTGCAGAGACAGGCAATGGCACCAGGCAGAGCTCTGCTCTGCAGTCAGCTGCTCTCCGGCTCAGGAAGGTTGCTCACTGAATTGAGGTCAGTCAAATGCTGATCCGCAGGCAGAAGGGGAGGAGGAGGAGCAGGAAGACAAGCTGTTGTCTAAGGCAGATGAAAAGGGGCATTGTCTGGCCACACTTGTCTGTCTGGGAAGAATTTCCTACTGCATGTTGCATGGATGGGACAGGTTCTGTCTGCTTGCACAGGTTTATCCTGCCTGTGGGCCATCCAATATGTTTGCAGCATCATGTTGAATAGCTACACTATGCACACATCTCTGGATTCAGGAGGGTGCAAGGGGCAGATTGGGGCAGATATATCTGGATAACAGGTTAGTGGATGGCAAGTCAGCATCTTCACCTCAGTAGCAGTCTAACACTGAGCTGGGAAAACTCAGAGGCAGAGGTGTCTGGTAGCTTTAAGAGAGGAGTCTTAGTCTACATGTGACTAACCAGCTGAGGCTGTAGCAGCTAATGAAGATTAAGTGGGAATCACTGCTTAGTATTGATGGGAGACTTAAGAAGTTCTTGGGATGAATCTGAGAGGAAAAGCTGAGGGAGAAGGGTCCTTAGGAAACATCTATGCAACTTTTTTAAAGAGTTTGAGGAAAGTCAGTATCATTTGAGAGAAAGTGAAGTTTATAGAACAAAGAAACAGAAAAACCTCAAAACCAAGAGGGAAGGTTTAACACATATCTATCTTTTGAAAAATGGATATTGAACTTTTTTTTAACTGACAGCACTGCTAGTTCAGCCAAGATCTTCAGACTTCTACAGGCTCCTGAGCAGCAGAAAGAAAATAATAGTTTATATGATATATTACTAAAATGGCTGTAGATTATCAACAGTGTTGAGTTCCTGCAGGGTTAATCATAGTTGCCAGAAGAGTGGTATAGGGAGAAAGTCTGAACCGTGAACCTGTGGGTTGTGTGCCCTGTGCCCCATGCTCTGGGGGTCCCTGCTTGAGCAGGGAAGTTGGACTAATGATCTCTAGAGGTCCCTTCCAACCTCAACCACTCTGTGATTCTGTGAAAACTTGATGTTTGATGACACCAGTGATCAAATGTTCAGCCTGGCATACGTGAAAAAACAATCGAATTTCCATATTGGGTGCTTACTGGCAATACTACCATCCTTCCCCATATATGTGTGTTGATATGAGCTGTTGAATGCGTGTAGCCTGAAACTACTTTTAGGCTGGTCTTCACTCAGAGATATGTTAATGGCTGCACTCTGACATGAAAGGGAAGATGAACTCTGATCATGAAAGGGAAGATTATCTGAAGACACATAGACCACATACTTGCCAAAAGTCAAAACTACGTAACATTTGCCTTTAAATAATTCTCTAGAAATAACAGAGCACCCCCAAGGAATGTCAGTGTTTACCTGTGTGGTACTTGGCTTTCCCACTTTAGATTGTACCATAATGTAACTGTATTAAGGACGTATAGAGCTGAGAGGAAAGCAGGTTGCTACGCCTTTGTGGTGTGAAATATATGATCTTTTTACGGTTGTTTCAGTTGTCTTGTCAAGCTAAAAAAGGGGACAGGGAATACATTTTAAGCCTAGAGAAACTGCAGTATGGGGGGAAGCAGTCACTTTAAAAGGCTGTTTTCATGTGGCCCCTGTTGATGCTTCTGTTTGTCACATTTTCTCTGTAGTAGCTTGTGAAAAGTTACATTGCAATGATCAGGTGAAAAAAAAATAAGTGAGAGAACAACAGATATTGAAATACTTAAAGCAACACTGACCTCACCCAATTCCTGTCTCTCTTCACTTCTGGCTTTCTCTAACCTATTCTATTTTGATTTATACGTGGCGTTCTTTTTGCACTACTTTCAGCACTCTGCTACTTATTATATGCATTATTCTATCCATGCACAATGTAAAAAATAAGTATGTTCAATATCCAGTGGTTAGATCACACCAAGTGCTATTTATTACATAAACATCCCCATTCAGATGTATTTAATGACTATTACATCATATGGCTAGTATTTGTCATGCTTTTAGAACCACATGGCTGGGCTTTGAGTGAAACCAACTTAATTGTATGAAACAAAGAACATGCATTAGGTGTATTTGAAATTGTAAACAGAAGTTAGAAACTAATAGCTTAACAGGTGTCCATAATCTCTTGTTAGAGGAACCAACAGATATTAAAACAGTTTTATACCTATTATTGATTTGTTTTTTTCTAGCTGGTTCTTACTTAACTATGTCTTATGATACATCAGTGAGTCACCAATATATTATTTATGAAAGCAGGATGCATTTAAGTTATATTTAGAATGCAAGTGTATCTTACTAGAAATATAATATTTAGCAGCTCATGTGCAGGGAATACAGAGTAGAGCAATTACTGCTTATGGGCTCAATTTTTACAAGGTGAAAAAGAGGGCAGAGTCATTTATATGCCTGTGCTGAGAATACAAAATACTGCCAGAGTGCAAAGGAAATAGATTATTTATCAGTGTCTATGACTACAGAAAGTACACACATCGCTTTACTCTTTTTTTTGTTTTACAAGTAACTGATAATGAGATCAGAACTTCTCAGGTGATATAGAACAACCAAAGACCTTTGGTGCAATGGCAGTTATACAATGTAAGTACCATTACAGTGAATCCTCTATATAGTTTTAGGCATTTCTATCAAAGAATGCTTAGCAGTAACCTGTCTTAATATTTGCTATAGTGAGCTGCTAATCAGAAATACTAGATCAATTGTTCTTTTCTTCTTCTCTTGTAAGTTGTGAATTGATAGAAGTCACACACATCTGAAACGTAAATGCTACATGAAATGTATTAAGTATGCAAAAGCATATCAAATAGAAGGTGATCATTAGATGTGAAATTTCAGAAATATTCTTCAACAGTTATGATGAGTTGTAACTCTTCAAAAATAGTAGGAAAGTCTCCTAACTGAGATTCTTATTAAGGAAAAAGATAGGGAAAATGAGGGAAGATCATACCAAAAGGTTTTCCTAAGCCCTATGCTGGGGGCAAGGAGGTAAGCAGAGGAGTTGGTAGGTTCTTTGTCATTTAGTGATGAAATGAGTTCTGAGAGAGCAGCAGCCTGGCAGGAAATACTCAGAAATATGATCATATCTTGCTGAATTTGAACCTTACATAGAGCTGCTAAGGGTTATTCTACATTAAAGAGTAACAGCTCTCCCTTGAAGCTGTAGCCTCTTGCTTAGAGAAACTAGTCTGAATGAATAAAGTCTAATCTTGCATATGTATAGGGGCGATGCAGGTGACTCTTTCCTTCTAAAAGATTGCTGCTGTCAATATTATATAAGGAATGAGTCTTCATGTATTTGTACTCTCTTCTCCTATATATTTCCATTAAAAGTATCTCAACAATATCAAGCTCATTTTAAATATCTGTATTGAATGATTAAATATGTATTTTCTTGACATGTTTCAAATAATTTCTGCTACTGTAAATAAAAGACTTCTAAAATAAGTTTCAAATAAGAGAATAATTGAAAGCGATTAATGTTTAGTAGTTTCAAATATGAATTATTAACTAAAGTAATGCCTATGTAAGCATTGGAGCCCTATTTACATATGGAGCCCTATTTACATATGGGCTTCAATGACCTAGATAGTTTACAATTAATCTTACAAGAACAAAATTTGTTATTCATTGAGTGGTGTCACCAAAAACGTAAGAGATGATTAATTACAGGATTTTAATTTCTTAAAGTAGTGAGTTTAATAATTAAAAGCCATGATGAATCAACATACAACCATGGTACTTCTTAGTAATATCCTGCCCTGAGTTTTAAATCTTTATATAATGCCTTGTTTAAAGGTTATAGTGTTTGCTAAACTTTAATCTTGGTCTCACCATAGTGCACAAAGATATAATAATAACGGTGATAAAAATGTATCTACTCTTGGCAACAGTATGGGTAAAAAGTATATGTTTCTCACACTTAAAACATTTGTAGAACTGAAAGAAAAAGAAGCTGAAACTTGGCACAGAAACCTTTGCACCAAGAATGTGTCCTTGAAAACTACCCCAAACCTATCCACATTATAAGCCATTGAAAAATGTATGTGTCATCTTTTCAGGCTGCCAGACCTAGCTGTACCATGTCCAAGTATCTAATATCACCCATTGCACTCTAAGGGCCAATATCTTCTCTTCAGATTTAGAGTTCTCTGGGGAGAGTTGGGAGCAGGAAACCGTTTCCCCAAGGTGTTTCTGACCTCTGCAGCTAGATGTAGAATGATGTTGAAGGGCACTGCTGTAGACAAGCATAAACAGGATGAGACTAGAAACTGCTGGGTAAGGAAAAGAAGAGACTGTAGCTTGGAAAAGTAGATGTGACTTTAGCACTTGAGAGTCTTTCTGAGAGAAAAAACTCTTAAAGGGGAGAGAAACAAACCAAACGGGTTTCTGCCATACCTATCATATAAATGAAATAGAAAAACCTTTGTTTTAACTTCTTCCTTTCTCTTTTAAGGAAAAAAGAAATATACATTCTGTGAAAAACTTTATTTTTAATTAAGCCATGGTACTGGTCTGCAAAAATTCTTGGAAGGAGTAGGCAAACACTTTAAGCTGATAGTTTTTTGATATACATAAGGAACCAAAACATAATTTGTAACCAGCTAGGTGACTGTCAATTGAGTAGATCAGTAACTTCAAAATATGTCAAATCTGAGAATGTGTTGGGCTTTATGAAAGTATTTATACAGGAAAAACAAAAAGGTAGAGATTTGCAGCATTTGCCGTGAGACTTTAACAAATAGTGTAATAGATTAGACTCATGCTTCTTCTACTCTACCTATGACATGGCAAAAATATGATGCTCTGTGAAATGTGTAAAGTACTGGAAGCTTGATTTTAAAATTGGAGTTAGATTTCCAAATATAAGTACTGAAAAGATGCATTAAGCTTTAAGCATCTTAGTTCTGATATTTTGTGTGCATTCACAGAGTGTAGAATAAGCATCAAGCTTATACAAATAATGTACCTTATTGCCTCCATATAGCTTACTATGATGCAAGTTTAGTACTTATGCTGCCGAGCTTACTAGGCTTTTAAAAATTCAAGCTTCTTCCTAACGGCAATGTAGATATGATCTTCCCATGTTTGACTCCAAAATGTTAGTTCTGAGATGTCTGTTCTCATATTTTAGATGTGCTTGATGGAGCTGAATGGTACTGTATAAACTGCTGATCTCTCATCTTTGGTTCACTGATTTAAGCCCACATTGAATTGCTGAGTAGTGAATGTTTTTTTCAGGTCAGACCACATTGCATAACAGAGGGAAGTTGCCCATGCCATAATGTCTGCCTATAAACTATGTCTAGTCAGTGTGAATACAAGAGATCCCTGCAGATGTTTTTCTTCTTGTCGACAGTCAGTATTAAAGACCCATTCTACCTTCTTCTTGGGTATTCTTCAGTCATCGATACTAGCTGTATTAAAGCTATCTCATATGTTGATTCTGCTGCAGCTATACTTTCATTCTCATCTTACCMTGTCTTCAGGTTATATTTCACTAACAACGTTTGAATTTTTAGTGAAGGAACTTGTTTTTCATTCGTTAATGCTTTGGCCTTGAATGCCTTGAATGCCTTGATGCCTTGAATGCATCTCAGATGTACTTTTACTTAAATCTAGGGCCAAATTGGACAAATGAGCACAGGAATTACTTCATGTCTATTTGAAACTTAAGTGGAAAACCTAACTCACGTGGTGCACCTGCAGGCCATCTCTTGGCAAGCCGCAATATCCTTGCAGGATGCCTTCAGGGCTGGTTCATCAAGGCCGGTTCTCAGCTCCTGCTCAGCAGCAGGTACTGCTGCCTGTGTGAACAAGGAGGCAGCTCCTATTTCATTCCTGCTACTAGAGACAGACTCTCAATCTTGCCTGAGAAATCAACTATTCCTTCCCTTGCAGCTGAAGGATTCATTCAGATTCAGACTTGAGCTAGACTATTGATTATAAAGTAGCTGATAGGAAAGCAATAGGCATGAGATCAAAGGAAGATGCATGTATTATGTATGTTCTGTGAAGTTACAGATGATGATTCAAGTAAAACTTCAGGCTGTGGAAGATCGTGCTTAGCACTTTAGCCTTGGCAGCTGCAGCAGTATCACATGCTGGAGTGGACAGTTCATCTAGGATGCCTAAGAGGACTCCATGTAGACTCCAGTGTGTTGCCTTGAGATGTATTTTGTTGCTTGCCAGAAGGCGGAATTTTCTTGTACTTTCTGTGTGTGACCAAAGGTGCCTGCGTGTCCCAAGCAAGCCTTTCCCAGCAATTTGATCACGGCTGTACATATGTAGACATAAGTGAAAAAATATTCCGCTCCTGGTAGTTGGAAGGAGGCCACTTTCAAAACATCTATGCACACACGACCTGGCTGTGCCTCGGTACTCACATAGATACGTTTGTCCCTTAGCAGCCTCCTCAATAACAGCCTCCATTGCTAACCCAGCAGTGTGATGGAGGTGAGGCTGTGGCAGGTCCATGCTCCCAGGCTCAACTGGCAGATGGCTCAACATCTCTGGGGGCTGCCAGCAGCCTGGGGAGCGTTGCCTCTCGTGAGGGAGAAGAGCTCTGCGTGGTGCATGGCCACGAGCACAGGGGCTGCAGCCCACTGTCAGCCTGCAGCTCCGAAGGCAGCAGCAGAGGTTGCAGGAGGGGGCCGTGAGTTTGCAGCTGGGAGACAGACTGTGTCCTTTACAAATGTCTGGTCTGTGTGAAAGGTAAAAGCTCACGGGTATAGGTAGGTACAGAAGGGAGGGACAAAATATCCAAATCTGCCTGACTTCCTCTCATTGCATGTTTCCAAAGCAGAGGTTTGAGCATGGCAGCCTGTAGAAACATGAACCCTGGAGAAGTCTGCCAGAATAGGAACTTATAGAAAAGTACCTCCACCGAAGCAAGCATTCAGACCATCACTCTTTTAAAGTTAATAAACATTGCAGTAAATGCGTCATTTTTCTTTTATGTTGTGCTTTTGAACAATAAAAGCCTGAGGCTAAAAGTGCGGAACTTCAGACCACTTGTCAATGGCATCTTGCAGCAGAGAAAGTATGAGAACTTTCCCATACCAAGTTTCCAGCTGTTCTGATTGAATTCCTGAAATTATTTCAATATTTTAAAACAACATTGACTATATATGTTACTTATTCTTTGATTTCACAGCCCACTCCCTTCCCAAAATTAAGTATTGGCAAGCTGACAAATGAATGGAAGCTTTCCATTTCTGCCAAGCTGCCCTGAAACCCTTTTCAGAAACAAAATGTTTTATTCAGAAACCTTGTATTCAATAAAGTCTCTTATGTTTTTAGGGTAAAAAAGGCCAGAACACACTTATCTTCAGTTGCCCATGATGTTTGCTCATCAATCTGTGCCAGCCAACCATCTCCAGACTGGGAGTGTGCATGGGCCAGGGGAAAGCGTGCGTGATCATTCCCAAGAGGAAGAATGAGAGGGGCCACTCTGCATTGGCCAGAGATTGACTTCAGACGTATGGATGTGAGCTGTGCTGCTTGCCCTCTGGCCCAGACAGTGTTCTCTAGACTAGTTTAATTTACTACTACAATATATTTACTTAACTATCCTCCGTGCAAATTTCACAAGCATTACGAAGAAAGCATTTTGGACTCCATGATTTTTTCCATTCTTTTCAATATGCACAGAGATATAGTCTTCATTCATTCCTGCCATTTGGATTTTAGACACACACACAAATTATTCACATTCATGTACCAAATACCTTGCTTGTGTCATAATTTTCCATCTCTTTTGGTCTTACATTGCTTTACTTCCATTTGATTCAATGGGTCTATCCCAATAAATAAACAGCTGCTTATTATTACAGCAGCTACTGTTAACTTTTAAAATAAGGTATTTATTGTCTATTACAGATGACCATGAAACCTAATGATAATTTGGGGGCTTCAGTTAAAGCATAGGAAGTCTGTTGCAATCATATTGGCTGTTCTGTGTTCTATTATCTTATTAGTGAGTGCTTTCAGGAAACTAACAATGTAGAAAATTCAACACTGAAAACATGAGTTTTGTTTTTACAACAAGTCTCCTATATCATCTCTTTTCCACATTGTCTAAGAAAATGGATACTTTCTTCTTTATATCTGTCCCTAAAAAAATAATCCCTATTAAAATTCAGACCTTAATTCCAAAACCAAAAGGAAATGCTTATTGGAATCACTGAAGCAAAAACCAAAGGGCCTTCCTGAAAGTGAATTTACAACAATCAGCCTATGCCAGTAGTCTGTGCTTTCTTAGTTTTGTTTGTTGTTTGGTCAGTTGATTCTTTCTGAACAGAAAGGTGAATAAACCCATCTTTCAGAAAAAAAAAATTGTAAATCTAGTTGCCTTCACACCTTCAGGTTCTGAGGGCCTGTGAATCTTCATAATTTAGCAAAAAATCCTTTCAGTGTCCACAGAAGTCTAAGCCAAAGGGGTATTAACTGTAGCTAAATTATGACTAGAAATGGTGGGGAATAGAGGCTTTTGGGATTAAAAAAAAAAGTTGTTTTTTTTTTTAAAGAATATGCTAGAAAAATGCTATTAATCTAGCATTTTCTGTGGTATCTTTTCCTTTTATCTTCTACTGAGAAAATAAAAATTGTGACTGGAGACAATTTTCATACAGCACCTGACAGAGTCTTATGTTCCCAAACTGTGACTCCCATAGAAAATGTATCACAATACAGAACTTAGAATTTAACTTAGAATTAATTAGAAATAAAATATTTACTTTAAATTTCAGAATAGTTTTCTTTTAATTGACAATATCAAAAACATACTATGTACTCCGAATCAACTGTTTCTAGAATATTTTGTTACATTAAATACTATTATATTATAATATTTCAATTTCCTCTTCCTGTTCTCATTCAAGATGAGAATAAATATTGGAATGTAAACTTCTATAGAGATGGAAAATTTTGCATTTTGCTCAGCAAGAGTAATTAAATGTATTTCCATAATCTATGGAATTAAATGTATTTCCATAATCTATGGAAATACATTAAGCCCATTCAGCCTTGGATTTCTGAATTTCTTCAAAGATTTTTTGCAATGCTATTACCTTGTCATTTTTAGTCAGTACAAAAATGCCCAGAATACAGCGAACTGAACCCATTGCTCTATTAACAGAACTCATGAGTTTAAGTGAATCTCAGGAAAGGTTATGGCTTGTCACCTGTAAAATGTGCTACCATTTATGTTATGCTATATCTTTTAATTTTAAAAATTGCTTTGGAACTTGATTCTCTTTTAGTTTGTACATTGAGTAGCCACTCATGGAATTCCTGCTTTGTCAGGCTAGTTAGGTACCTAAACATGCAAATAGACATGTAATAGGATTTTTGCAAGCATTAAGTACCTAACTATTCTCACAAATCTCACTCTCATACTCCTCTTTCTGGACCCATTTGACTGCGACTGTAACATTAGCTATCAGAAAAACACAGAATAACTCCATAAACACTGGGCATTGCCAGCCCCAGTGGGAGGGATTCCAGTTTTCTAATATGAACATGAGATGTTGTTAGTGCAAATGCCTTGTGAGAAGTTTTAAAAAATGAATACGTTAGTGATATTATTTGTCAACCAGAACTTTAATCTAAAAAAAAAATCAAGTTAGTTTGAAAAGATTCATTTTTTATAAAGTAATGTTGATATTAAGAAAGCAGGGAGCAAATTTATTTATTAATGATGATGTCAGACATCTTATTATTTGCCTAGGCACTTGATGCATAGCTTACCCTTTTAAGATATTGGCTTAAGATATTCTACCAGCTAGCTAGGTTCATCATTGTTCTTAACTTATTGAAACAAAAACATCATGTACATCTGTGTATAGATGTGTATAGATATATGTGTAGCAACATGTAAAGTAACATGTAATGTTATTAGCTTGGACTTCATTCTATTTGCATACCACATAAGTAATCAAAGCATGATCACTTGTCCACAGGCTCCACCAATTTTTTGTTCCATGCTCAATTTCTTTTCATGTTGTAGTGTTTTGAAGAAGTACCCCAGTAAAATTGGTTCTTTGGAGAAACCACACGTGCTGCAAAGCTGTGTAGTGAGTACCTAGTTAATCAATAGAGAAGAAGAAGCATCATACTATGACAGATAAATACGTAGCTGTTGTATTGAACCATCTACTGCAACTCTTAGCTCAGGGATGTGATTTAGACCACTCCAGAACTATCAAAGCATATAACTTAGACAAGAGGATAGTAAAAATATATTTTAAAAGCTTAAAATTACATTGCAGGAATATTCCAAAGCAAATTAGCATTCTTTCCTAAAATTAGATTATTTTGCACTATTATTGCTTTCTGTAAGAAAAAAATATGCATATATAAGCAATTAGCTTTAGTTTACAACAGTCAAGAGGCAATATAGTTAAACTATAAGTTCCTTATTTTACCAGCAAGTAAGTCAGACTTTTACCTCAGTTTTTAGGCATTTTTATAAAAGAATAGAAAATGTTTGTTGGAGGAGAAAGAAAACAACTATGTAACACACACACAGACACAAAACATAAAAGCTATTACACATGGGTAATGGCATATTTTCATCTTATGACTAGATTTAGAGGAATTATAGGGAACCAGAGTTGAATGTCATTTGAGCATTTGGCAATTTCTCTTATAAGATACAAATATACATACAGTAAAGAAGAAAAGCCTTACCTGAGTAGGAGCTACAGATTTTGACATTATCCCATCATCCCAAATCCCCTCTTAGTTGAACATATAGTAAATATAAATGAGCATGGTTTTATTTAATATCAAGTTATTTTTAAAAAGAAAATGAATTTATTGTTACCATTTGCATTTTTTCATAAAAGAATAAATTATTTGACTCCAGGCAAATGTAGATATAGTGAACAGTATATCAAAATTAATTGTGCAGTAATTTCTTCAGAATTCAGTCAAGCCACCCCTGTATTTCCAGTCAAGGATCTGATTATCTATACTTGAACCATCAAAAATACCAGTATGGAATATATATTTGTATTCCCAAAAAGGAATAAAGCTCAAACAAACAGGATGGCATCTAGAAATACTTTTTTAGGTGAAAGATAGTATTGTCATAGCACAGGCATGAAAAGAAATATGTTCTATACATTGTCTAGAAAAACACACACAATCCTTTCCAGATATTTAACATCTGCGTTTGACTTCCCCATATTAGGCAGGGAGATCAAATCCTGAGTCCCTCTTCTTTCCTTCAAAATTACCTGAACAAACTCTTACTGAAATGGTATATGCAAATTAAAACACAGAAATGTAACATCTTATTGAAATTCAGTGTTATTAACTCTTCCTGCATGTGCATCAGTCACACAAATGAGCATGACCTATGTCTACTATTATATGTTTAATTTGGAGGCATGCTGCTGAGCTCCCTCTTTCACTACATTTCTACCTGGGTTTCTGATAAAACAATCTAATCAACTGAAATAATATTATATGGTATCTGTAGCTGCATAGCATGATCCTGACAGGATTTCTCTATTAAACTCCTTTTGCTTCTGTCATTAATCTTAAGYAGATTGTTCAACAACAAAGAAGGACATAATCTGCTGCTGACAAATTCCCTCAATCCTCCTCTCTTTATTTTTGTAAATTTTTTTTTCCTTCGCAATTTCTTCTGGTTACTTAAATGATAAAACACTGAGAGAAAGCMTGTTTTGCAGACCTTTTCCTATGACTGAATACAAGTGCTGTAAAGACAGTTCAGGCAATTTTAACTCATTTTTAATCACATTTTGGAGGTGTAAGTTCCAAGCATAAAATATTTTTCCAATTCTGTCTATTTTGGTTCTCTTGTTGACTTCTCAAACGTCATAATGACCTTTTCCTTGCATTGTACACATTTACTGATAGTGATACCCTGCCACATGACAAACTTTCAGTTGCCTAGCCACTAATAAAATCTCATGCCATGAGCTGGCAAAGTTGGAACAAAGTAAAATCTATTGAGGTAAAAATACAATATTGAGGTAAAAAAGCAATAATTTGGCTAAAATAACTACAGATAAGAAATATGTAATGTTTCCAGTTTCTCTGACAGTTACATGCCTGCAGCAATATCGTCTTATAATATAAAGAAAGTATTGAATATTACAGTAGTCACACCACTCCTCTGCACACTCTCCACTCTTTCGGAGAAGATGGGATGCTTTCCCACCTCTCAGAAAAGCGCCCTGAGCAGCAGCGTTACTGAGGTATTCTGCGGTAYGATGCCTCTGCGAGACTCTTCTGCTTGCATGTGATAATTAAATATCCTTTTGGTGGATGATGAAGAGATCAATCCAGCTTGCTGATAGGGCACTCTATGTTGTGTACTCTGTCCCAGTGTTTATCCAATTTGAAATACGTGTGGATTCATTAAATGCAAGTATCCTTCCAAGAAGGATCTCATCATTATAGCAGTGAGTGACATGCACATTCTCACTGAATAATTCACTGAGCCTATWTTTTTTTTTTCATGCAAAATGAAGCAGCCTGGAGAGAAACTTAATATTTCACCTTAGAACACACAGAAGTTTGTCTGCTAGATATCCCACCAGTAAGCAGGAGATAGAAATTCAAGGGCTGACATCTTCTCTTTCAGACSTATTCTTGTGTAAATAAATCTGTTAAATTTTTGATTCATTCCTTCCCCAAACCAAAAGAATATGTTTCAGAAACATTCCTTATTGAGACCTTTAAGTTCATTTTAAAAGTGTTCTCAAGGAATTTGTACTGATCTTTGATTGCTTTGAGTTAGTATCAAATGCTGAAGAAATGCATTGCATTTACAAATCATTCTGTTTCAAACACAAATTCAACCACATATATTGCCAAATATCTAAAATAATTCCATAGATTCCTACAGTATCTACAGTAGTAATAAAAAAAAAAAAAATCTCCATTATCCATCGCACAGCACAGGAGACACTCGAGGATGATGTTTGTAACTAAACACGTAACTAAACTTCCTTCTAAAGCCCTCTTGTGAAGTGTTGGTGGATGAGGGAAGCAGGGAATAGGAATCGTGCTTCTGAGGGTAGATGGTCTGATCAAAGCAACCCCAGCTCACCAGCCACTAGTCTTGCTGTTCTCTGCTGTGAAGAAGACACCTTGCTCCATGCCTAAGTAACACCATGGAGGAGTGACACCACTTTGCACAGCCCCATTCTTTCTTCTTACTATTGAGGGAATGCTGCAGCTGAGAGCCCTAAAATGTTTTGACACCTTTACCACAGAAAGTAACCTGGCATTGGCTGCCTTCAATTAAGCATTCCAAAAAGAAAGCTTTTTTTGAAACCTTCAAGCCAGGTACAGACATGTATCAAGGGTAGTTGTCAAAATAAATGTACAGTAAAAGTAAGGTCACCTTATCTTTTCTGTGACATATTCTCTTAGGTGACATTCATCTTTGCTCCATCAAATATTGTGTCTGATACACATTCTGGTACACGAAAGGGCTTTGCTGACTACTATATTCAAACTAGCTTAGTGAACAGATTTACTCTTCACATCAATCAGTCACAGAGAACCTTGTTCTGAAACATACTTTTTTTTTTTTTTAAAAATAGACCATGTTTTGTCAGTAATCTGATTAGCTGTCATTGACTATATTTGGTACAATATGTTATATTCAGAAAGTGGTATCTTAGCCCCTCTGAAAACCATCATTCTCCTGAGAAGCAGTGAAGAGCCTGATGTGGAAGTGGGAGGAGGATTACCTTCGGTTCTGTGAAAAGCTCGAGAGATTTGCGTCCTCAGGTAAAGACACAGCAATTGATTGTCTTCAGATATATTTCCCATTTTGCCAATTTTCCACAGGTGAGAAATCTACTTGGTCATAGCCCTTCATACAGAGGTGTTTAAATTATATTTTAATTGCAGGAATAATTATTCAGATGTCCTAATACTTCTTTCCACTTTCTTTTATAATTGAAAATTATACAATTTGCAACCTTATTCTGTCCATTTCTCTGTGGCTATGCCTTTCAATAATTTCTGAGACAGGAAGATAACCTCAGGATAAGAAAGGTAAGTTTTATGACATAGACCAAGCAGAAATGGTTGAGGGATAAAGAAGTAAGAGCGACAAAGTCACTTCATCATTTATTATTTGTCAGAAGATCCACAAGATATCCACAAGCAGCTATAAATGCTGCAATGACAGGAAGAGTTTCATTTGGTAGCTCATTTTTTACTCCACAATAGAGAATCTGAGCAGCAGACACAAAGCCATAGCAAATCAGGCTTTTGATTCTGCTTCTAGACTACTTGCTTGAGTTAGTTCTAAAACTTAAGGAAGTATATCTTAACATTGATGAAACTTAAAAAGTTAATGCTTAGAGAAAGATAGAGAATATACAGCAATAAAATTAATAAATCCTTTGAAAACAGTAATTTCCTTTTTTTTTCTTTCGAATGGTATAATTAAGAAGTGAGTTTTTATTATATTAAATCTGTAATCATTGTGGAGACTGTCTTCAGGGCCTGCTTGGATGACAATGGAATCTCTTTATAGAAATGAGAGATTTTCACTAACTGAATTTGAATTATACTGAAGAAAACGTTGGGGCAGATCTCTAGAGTCCAAAACACAATAATCTTGTAACAGCAATATATTAATTATTAAGTCTATGAACCAGCAATATTAAACAATGAAGTAAATAATTTCACTGGAAGCCTTTATTGAATGAAGACATATATGTGTCAGCAAAAGAATTTTTATTAGCTGTCCAAATGGCATTGATTTGACATAGCTGAACGTACAGACTTTTGCCTACATAGCTATGTTGATACACAGCATAAGTATGTTTTTTCCCCCTCTATGAATTTCTAATTTCTGTGTTTTTAAAACTGTGCAATGTAGATGAAGGTCCTGAAGTTTGAATACAACCATCTCTCCAGATAACCTTTAGCACTCAACCACGGGCCCCAAGGGGCACTATGTGACAGTGCCCCAATAACGCAGCAGCATCGCCAGTTGTCAGCCCCAGGATCCCAATGCCGATAGCCAAACTCCTCTGCCCACATGATCTCTTCTAACATGACAACAGCGCATGCTTGTCCTCCAAGGACATCTTAACAGCAACTGGCAACATTTCTTGCAGTAAAATTTTTGGCATAACCTGCGGTAGATGAGCACATGTCCTCTATTCTAGAGAAACATCTTGCTGGTCAACGAATCAGAGAACCTAATTCAGTGCTCTGAGAAGTGAAATGTAGCACGACACTCATCCTTCACTCTGGTGTGAAGAGGTACATTTTGAAAGATTTTTTCTTTCAGTAGGCCTAGACTTGCACCACTTTGAGTAATTCCCTTCCTGTGTTTAGTCAAAAAATAATTAATTAAAGCCCTATTACAGGACACTGTATCTACAAAAAAAGAAAATAATTCTGTTTCTGTTGAGAATTTGCTTTGGGAGGAACACATTCAGTCACTCATGACAGACTACTTTAGAGCATTACCTTTTTCAGTTTGAAGATCTCATCATCTCTCTATCCAAATTGCTTTTGTTTGGATTTTTTTTTTGTTCACACGTTCTACAAATAGAAGAAGTCTTGTGTTCTGTGAAGTCAGTCCTCCTGTTAAAAGTATATAAAAGAATAGCATCATTAAATGTGGGCCTTACAAAGATTTATTTGAAAATTCTTCTCTAAATAATTTGCCCAAACTCACATTAGTCAGTGGCTGAGTAACTGGCAGCCCTCAAATTCAGAGCATCAGGCCTTTGGACAAATTAGCTGACAAGTTGTCCTATCTTTGCAGTTTGTATGCCCATAATTTCTGCATGTAAAACACGAGGTACATCTAAGGCTTATTTGAAACTGGCCAATAACATTACTTCAGTGAGATGAGCATTTTAGAAATCTTTCATTTTTTTCTAAGCATTTTCCTGAGAACTTCTTGTTTGGTTCAGACAGAGTAAAAATTGAATGAAATAGCCTGAGTATTCATTTCTACAGTATATCTAACAGAATAACTGGCTATACTTACAAAATGCAAAATTGTTCTTAGGAGGTAATATTTCCCCATCAATTAATATATCACAAATTGTAAGTAAAGCAGACTAGTAAGTATTTGTACAATTAAGCATCTGTGATCATATGGCTGCAACTCACATACCTCTTAAACACACCTATAGGGACCCTACTACATAGGATACATAAAATCATAGAATGCTTAGGGTTGGAAGGGACCTCTAGAGACCATCTAGTCCCACCTCCTGCACATGCAGGGACACCCAGAGCACGAGGCACARRGTGGMGTCCAAGTGGGTTTGAAGATCTCCAGAGAAGGAGACTTCACCACCTCTCCGGGCAGCCTGTTCCAGGGCTCTGTCACCCTCACTGTCAATAAATTTTTCCTTACATTCCTGTGGAACTTTTGGTGCTTCAGTTTGTTTCCTCTAGTCCTATCGCTGGCCACCACTGAAAAGAGGTTGGCCCCATCCTCCTCACTCCCCTTCTTGAGGTATTTATATACACTGATTAGATCCCCTCTCAACCTTCTCTTCCTCAAGCTGAACATGAGTCCTGTGTAATTTTATCATGTGAGGTTGAATGAGACTGCAGCACTGGTTGAATGCTTTAACCACTGCCCCTTTGGTTTGTATGAGCAAGAGACATGTGGTAAGTGCAGCAACTAAATTTCACCTTCAAATTTCACAGAAAAAGAAAAAGAAAAAGAAAAAGAAAAAGAAAAAG
>PTEX01000003.1:493966-505213 GCA_003342815.1 Eudromia elegans | reverse complement strand
GAAAAAGAAAAAGAAAAAGAAAAAGAAAAAGAAAAAGAAAAAGAAAAAGAAAAAGAAAAAGAAAAAGAAAAAGAAAAAGAAAAAGAAAAAGAAAAGGGAAGAAGGGACTAAAGGACTAAAGATCTCACCTGGATTCTTTCTGTCATCTAACATTAAAAAACAGCTTATGCTTATTATGCTTAAAGCTTTTCCATTCACATCTAGCTCCTTCATGAGCCCTGAGCCAGGGGGCGCCAGACAGGTCTGTTCAGAAATACTTGTGCTCTCTGTGGGATTCTTAGCTCAAACACAGCACCTTTCAACTGCAGCCTGCTCGCATCCAGGTGGCTTGGGACACAGGTGGATAGAGGGCAGATCTCTACAAGTCCTATGCAAAAGATGGTTTCCTGAATAAAGCAGATGCTGAGTAAAAGCTGTTAAGAGGAAGGAAAAAAAAGTAATTCAAATATTGTGTCAAGGAATGTCTCTCCCATGTCTTAAATGTCTCCAGAAAAAGATTCACAATTTTGCATAGAATTTAACTTTAGTTTGTCTTTCAAGGGTATCGATCTTATTTTACAGCTGTTCTTGAGTTTCTCACTGGTGTGCTTTAATGCTTCCCGGCATTCATGAACCTCATCCTCATGTACTAAACACTTCCAATGAGAAACTTGGTGTGAGAAGCATGAGTATCTCACATGAGCACGACAGCTTAAGAGATAACCCCCAGGGTGTATRTTCAATTTTGCCTCTGGCCTCAGAAATTTGCCTGAGGTCATATGGGAAGCCCATATTGGAAAAGAATTGGGATTCAGATCACATGAGCTCTAGCTTAGGTCCCAGACTCCTTCTAATTATGTACCTGGTGTTTCTGGTCAAGGAATAGGGTGGTTAAGGGTCACTGGGTATTTGCAGTGTTTTAGCATTACTGAATTGGGACTACCAACAGTTCTCTTTCCAGAGCCCATGAGATTATGTCTATCTTGTCGGGCTGTTGTAGGCTGGGAGTGCTAATATAAGCTGATGAAACAAWTTTTTCTGCTGCACAGCTAGTAAACTACAGTTGGCCTACACTTTCACAGCCCTAAGTCTTGCAAATTTTCTCCCTCATATTATGACTTTAAATGATGAAGGAAACATTTGTCAGGATTTATTTTCTTTCACCTTGCAAGGAAATTAAGCTCTTAGTAGTTTTTTTTTTCTTAGTAGTTTTTTTTTTACTCTCGTAGGGTTTTTTTCCTTCTTTTCCTCTGCTGTTTTCATCTCTTGGGAGGTTCTTATATTATTTTTCTAACTTGGAAAATATTGAAAAGTTAAGTTTGAAATTGTTACTCTAATTGAAGGAAATCTTTGAAATCTTGTTAAGCCAACCTAAAATCTTTAAGTAACTGATATTTTACTCCAATAAAATTWAAAAAAATCATAAAAAGGAGCTGAAGGAAAAATCAACTTCAACAAAATTCAGTAAGCAATGATATGAGGCAAAATCTTACATAAAAAATGCAGATGTAACATGAGAAAAAAAAAAACACTCAAATTTTACTATTAAAAATGCCAGATATTGGCATCACTTATTCCTTCTGCTAGCAAATGTCAATACTGATGAATTAGGAACACAGTGTGCCATCCTGTGCCCAAATGAAAAATGCTTTTGGCATTTGCTTCTTTAYACTCTTCTCTAAAAGGATCTGAAAAGACTACTATCAATTAAAACTATAGTTAGTACTATCAATAAAGGTCTGCTCACCTATGCTTTTTCCATTCATGAATTCCCTTTCATATCTAGTAAAAAAACAATTTTAGTTTGCTGTAAATTTTTAATTAGAGAAAATAGAAGAATTATACAGGAAGATATAAGAACTGCACTGGGTAGCATACAAACCCAAATTGAAAGTTTGAATTTCAGCTATCCACACTTTACTCCTTTCTCAAGTCTCTTCTTTTGAAAAAGTAACTTATTATCATTTTAGAATTGCTTAACATGCATATTGGAAAAGCCTAGAATAATACCAGGACAGCAGGTCTAAAAAGTTTTAAGTGCTGACTTTTTAAAAATGAAATTAATTTTATAAGAATGACAAAATAACATGGAAAAGTGTAACTTCTGTTAAAACATTCGCTTTTCATAAATTTTTACAGCAAAATATTCTGACTATCTCTAAGAAGTTAACCAGCTTTAAAGCATTATTTGCTGTTTTGCACCGTAATTCCTCTGCATAATGGCTATGCCAACAATACCAAGTCACTTTGCACAGWAAGAGCAGATCAATAAATCAAAGTGATTGATGGTGTGATTTCTTGCATCTCTACTAAGAACGGAGACCTGTTTCAGATTGGACACTCTAGAGATACACGGTGCTCAGAGCTTTCTGAGGACAAGCTCTTCCACAAATTTGCTCCCTAGGAAATCCTATTTTGCCCCTTTTGTCTCTCATGCATATAATGGTAAGAGATCTGTGTCCAGAGCAAGATTAATGTCCTCACCTGCCTCTTTCTCCTCATGTTATTTCTGAGTGGTTCTGTGAGTGATTCTTCTCTTCCCGCATGTGCACAACACACAGTGCAGTGCACTGAAGGGCAAGAATACTTGACTTAAATAAAGCTAAATGGGGGAGYTAATTTGCATGAACTGCCACCTACCCTCCTGCATCTCTTTCTCTATTACATGTGATTAGAATAGAGATATAAAAACATGACGCCATAGGGAGTTATAACTTCAAGGTAAAAACGCACAGAGAGATTTGAAGATGCTTTAAAATTTACAAGAATGAAATTCCCAATGGAAGATGTTGGTATTATTTGCAAAAGTTTAATCACAAATGCCTTTGGGCCATGCTGACTAAAAGGTTAGAAAAATAGAACAGGAAAGACCTCTYGGATCACTGGGTTCAGACCCAGACACTGTGAGCAATCTGGTCACCAAATCTCTTTCAGGAATTGATCAGGATAGATACTTAAACCATTGAAAAGCTGTTCCTGAATTTTATTGCTCTGTTATACAGGGCTGTTTTTCTCAGCTGCATTGTAAATATATAAATGGCAAATTTATGATCATTTGCTCTTCTACTGACAAKTTCCTCCAGAGAAAGCAGATATTTTCCCCTCTTGTCAATAACCATTCCTGTTATGTATTTAGGGAGAGCAATAATGCTCTTCTAAGCCTCTATTTTAAAAAGCTAAACCAGCCAGACTCTTCTTCCCCTTCCCATGCAGTCGGCCCTCATTTCCCTAGTAAGCCTTTGCAAAACCTTTTATACTTTGAATCTTTCATTATTATTGATAGATGACTTGTTTATTCTTATAGATTTAGATGAGAATGCAAAAAAATCAGAAACAGAGAAGACCTGCTATGTCACTATTTCCAAAACTCTCCATTTCAGACTTTTGCCCTCTGACACATTTTCAACAAATATGTCTGTCCTGAAATATCTCCAAATGTGACAATTCTCAAAGTAAAACTTTATTCAAAAGAAATAAATAAGATATAAACAAATAATCATAATGTAGTTTCCTATACCAATCATTTTGTGCATAAAAACTGCAATATGTATTTGGACATCACAAATGAGAAGTATTGGACACCAATTTAAAATGAACTGATCTCTTAAAAAAAGTGTGTAAAGTTATATATCTAAGCTTCGCTTTGCCTATAATTACAGGCAGAAGCTATACCTCAACATTTGATACAAAAACCTTATTTGAGTCAACAAAAAATAACAGGTGATGTTTATGAGAACATCAGTGATGTAGGTATTAATTTTATGAAACCTCAAGCTTATTATTAGCTCTATAAACCATTTTTCCTTTTGAATTTGCAAAAAATGCTATTGGCCTCATATATACATAAATCCATAAATACAATTAAAATACTTTCTGTCCTAAGCCATGTAAATAACATACCTCTCAAAAAAGAAAAAAACAGAAAAAAAACCACAGCATCAGAATTAGATAACTACAGACCTGTATACTAGAAATAAATTTGAAAGACTAACTTATTTGGCAGAGGATCTGAAACCAAATTAGAACCAAGATCAAACTGCTATTAAAATAATTTTGATCTAGGCAGTGTAGCAGGAAACTGGTTAATGCACAGCTATAAATATCTGCGATGACTCAGAATCTTTGAGAATCCACAATAAAAACAGCCAGTATTACGCACCTGCGACCCTGTTACTTGATTCAGTAAATGTTTGTCTTCAYTTTTAAGAGAAACTATTTGCAATGCAGAGCCTGGAAGTAGAAGATGCCAGAAATTTCCAGCCTGCTGAGAAACAGCAGGTTTCTGCTGCAATAAGCAAATAAGCAAACAGAGAAACAATCAGARATCCTGTTTACATTGGCTTAAATATTGCTGGAAAATATGATATGAGCTGTTTGCTGCATGATGAAGTGGCAATCATTTACCTCCAAGTTATTCAGCAAAGCAAATATGAAAGGAAACCATGAAATGGCGATAGCAATAAATAATAGTATGGACACTTAGGTGTTCAGAGGTCTTAAGTTAGAATGGACAAAAAATGCTGAGGAATATTGAATATATCAGAAGCTCTGATAAAGGATAAAAGCTTTTGAAGATTGGATTTAGGCAAGAGTTTTCCCATATTTTCCCACTCTTCCTTCCAATACAGAATTGGAAAATGTTGAATTTTTTTGGCATTTTGAATKAAAATTTTTAAATTGTATATTGTAGTTAAAGCTTTTAAAAAGCTTTAAAATACTTGTATTTATATTAAAAGGAAAGTAAAGAGGTTCCATAATTCTGAGAGTAAAAACCCATGCAGTTCTTTTTTCTCCTTTTTTTTCAGATAAAATACTTATGATGGAACAAAAGATGGAACCCCAAAAGGTATTTTTTTCTATTTTGTCTTTTGTTTGTTTGTTTGTTTTCCTTGCTTACTAGATTTGAGGATTTTTGATCATTTCATTTCATTGGGGAAAAAAAAGTTTTTTTGAGCTCTTCCAGTATTTTTGCAGCAGCTAGGTTACTTTTATTTGTACATTTAGGTTTTGTGTTGGGTTTTTTTKTCTACTTTCATACAGCGCTGGATTTGAGCAACAGGTTTTCAGCATATGAGACATAGTACAATCCAGTCTTTCCTTTCTCCTCCTGCTTCCTTGCTTCAGATAGAAGTTCAGTGGTATTACAGTACTGTCTATATCAGATGAGCAGAGCTATGATCTTCCTGATCCATATTGAACTGTGTGATTGTCTTTGGCATCACCAGTAAAATTTTCATCATCTTGGTGTTTTGTTAACACCAGCACACCCATAACACCCAAAACAAACAGCAATAGTAGCTGGCTCCTCCTTCCAAGCAAAGCTTGAAAGAATTTAGCAAAACATGAACAAGATAATTCTGCCTCTTATGTTTAATGTGAAATTATCTAAGAATATCTCAAGATATTCCCTTCCCTTCCCTTCCCTTCCCTTCCCTTCCCTTCCCTTCCCTTCCCTTCCCTTTCCCTTTCCCTTTCCCTTTCCCTTTCCCTTTCCCTTTCCCTTTCCCTTTCCCTTNCCCTTCCCTTCCCTTCCCTTCCCTTTCCCTTTCCCTTTCCCTTTCCCTTTCCCTTTCCCTTTCCCTTTCCCTTTCCCTTTCCCTTTCCCTTTCTCTTTCCCTTCTAATACTGTTTCACCATCAAAGTGAATCCATGAATGTAGTACTTAAAGAGAGCGACTGATCAACTAGACAGATTCATTCATTTTCATTAATATATTTTCATTAATATATCATCAATATGTAAAATGTATGAATGTTTCATGGTCCTACTATTGCTTTCCTTGCCCTTTAGCCTTGCCAGAAACACTAGCAGTTTGCAGAAGCACTGCACTTGTAGATGTGCTACAGATATAGCTCTTGATTTGAATCCAAAATTTGCAGTTATTCTTCAACTAGTTTTGAATTATTWTATTTTTGTGCCTTATTGCACTTTTGAATTTTGCTTCTGAATGGTATTTTGTCTTGTTTGAATTTTGCCACTCGTAAAGTCTGGAAATCACGTGGAAGCAAAGTTTAGAATTGTTCCAAAGAACCAATTGCTGCTGYACTTTTTCACTCCAGGATATGTTTGTTGCTGGTTATTATAGGTATCTCTTTTTATTATAGCTGATAGATGTTGTTTTATACAGTATTAGGAAGCATAATTCCTGTGAAATGAGAGGTAATAGATCTGTGTGCAACTCTTCATCTAGATTAAACACAGCAACCTATGGCTGAATCCAGCCAGCACATGCTCTTAGCCCTACCCACTTCCASAAACCACTCACAGTCTTCCTTTGGGAACAACATGGTCTGACTGAGAGCAGTGAGGGAAACCAAGGGGTTGTATTAGACTAAACATTGATCTCAAAGAGGTATGCTGCTCTTTTTTGTTTGCTTGCCTGGTTGGTTTGGTTGTTGGTTTTTGTTTATTTTTAATAGCAACACTAACAGCAGTCTGCTCTCAGTGACACAGAGATGCTTCTGACAGCTTGCTGTTTCAGAGCACTACACAAAGGCAGTTCTTTCTGCTAAAGATCTTACATAAAGACCTATTGCAATTTGCATTTTCTGCATTTTTGTACTTTATTAGGACATATTTTCATTAATGTTGGAAAAAGATCAGAAGTGCTCTATGGTTTATTTCAGTATTAATCAGTACTGAGAAAATTTTCGAAAGCATTTAATACACTTAGATAGTGATATAATCCTGCAATTGTCTGTGCGGGTAACATGTCACTTCATTATTACTCTCTTTGAAAATAAAACAAATTAATCTCACGTATACAAATCTTCACAGGCCATGAAATTAATCTAGAGCAGAATAAATTTCCTGTACACTCCTGGAAACAGCACACGCACAACCTTAAAAGTGTTTGCCTCCAAACCCCCCAAACGCCTAGCAGAACTCTCAGTGAAAGAAGTCAGAGATGGATATTTAAATTCCAATGCCTAAGGAAAAAAAAAGAAGAAGAAGAAAAAAAAAACAACCCAAAAACCTTCAAAGCCCACAGAGGGGCAGTACAAAGCGGATTACTGCAGACTGACCAGGAAAGAACACTGATTACAGTGAAGAAATGTCTAAGGGGAATATGACCAACAAATTTGAAATGCTGGAAATACTGCATTCATTCTGAGTGAAAACAGAGTGTGTATTTGTTCTAGGTTTTTGTTTTTGTGGTAATTTTCCTTTCACATTAATAAGGAATTAACCTGATAGCAAATGTTTGAAATTCAAACGTGTTTGGAGTTCATTCTGCTAACWATACTTCTTGCATAGGTAAGGTTTTAAAGGCAGTATGATTCTCCACTGATCAAAACTGGTGCCGTTGTCAGTGCGTTTTCCGTGCGGCAGTGGCGTGATGAACCTTCTCCGCTTTGTTCTGATTAAACCCTCCGACGGGAAGCTGTAAACAATGTGTGGTTTGACATTCCTTGCCTTTCGCAGCCCAAAACCCTCACTGAGGCTCTGAATGCCACAGACGTAGAAACACCTGTTAGCCACAGAATGGCTGTTTGTCTTGGTCAGAGAAGAGAAAAAAGGATGCCTGAAAGGATATGGATTTGCAGGAGGATGGATATCCGAGAATGTCAAAACCCTCATGCCTGCCGGCCATTTTTCTGTAAGGGATGGCAGCAGAACCTCTAAGGCAATAAGTACAGCTGTTAGTGAGAAGTAATAACCAGCAGTAATCAGGACAGTAGGCTCTTTATAAATCTTATAAATATCCCCGGCAAGACATCTATATATTCAGGACTGACATGGGAGATAGGAKTTGGACCTTTGTGAATTCCAGCGCAGAGAATGCTTTTATTTTTAGCATTCCTCCAAAGGCCTTTGACAGTCATGCTTAATGAATATTAAGAGAGAAGCTGGGAATTCTTATATAACATCCTGCTTTATCAAATGTAAAGAGGACTTTTTTTTTTCTTTATTACCTTTAGATTCTGAAAAACACAGACTTTATGATGCATCTAGAGGGCCACACACTGCAATCTTCAGTAACCAAATTTATCACAGGAATTACCTAGCACAGCATGATGTCCCCAGCGGTGGCAGATGCTATATGGAGAAAGTATAACATGCTTAAACTTTTTGCAGTCTATTCACCACAACTGCCAGTGAACGGACACCACCCCAGCCTATCCATTTACTGTTTATGGACCTACCTCCTCACAAGAAGCAGTTTGCTCATGACAGTTGTCTCTCTGGGCCTTTTCCTAGCTCTGTCCATCTCAGGATGTGGAGAGCAGCACCACACACAGCACTCACCATGACAGTGCCTCAGGGTTGCAAACAGTAGGAAAATCCTTTTCCCCTCTCTAAAGAAACCTGGCATTTCATTGGCTTTTTTGGGACTCTTGCTGGGCATTGAACTGGAAACTTCAAAGAATATTCAGTGATGGCTCCAACAGTCTTATTTCAAGTTGTAGCTGCCAACTCTTTCAGCTTCATGTAAGCATAGYTTAGATTATTTCCTCTAGATGAACTGTCATATGGCTTCTGCCTCCTTTCTAGCGTTCAGCAAGGACTCTAATTCTCATACTTTAAAAAAAGGGGGGAAAAAAAAGAAAAGAAAGGAAATTTTAGTTCCCTGTTTTTCTTAAAAATCACAGGAAATATGCCCCATCTTCCCCAATATCTAGAACATCTTCAAATAATTGCAAATAATTGGATGTTGGTTTTGAAATATGTGATACAGACGCATCAYAACAATCTACATACACATTTTAATCAGGATTTCAGATGTTAGATACTTCTCCCATAAACTTTGTAGTTGAACTTTTGTTTGTCATTTGCCTTCATAATTTTTTTTGAAGGAGTTTAATCAGGGTCAATCTAAATGAATGGGAGAAGAGGAAGTCAATACATATTCTACCTACCGCATAGGAAGTTTATGTATTTAATAAAGTTGTATAAATATGTATTTAATAATAAAGTTACCTAGGGCAGTAAACTTGCAAGGTGAGAGTGCTGGAATGCATCTTTGAGTTATATAAGAAAAGAGGTCATGAAAAGAGAATYTGAATGCTGGTATCAGGGAATACAGCAAAAATAATGATGAGAATAGAAAAGTGAGAGGACAGAAGTGAAAGCAAGAGCCAGTYTGAGATACATCACTGCCTGAGATCATCCACAATGTAGAATTACAGGAGACAAACTTGAAAACCAAAGATTATGCTGGAATATTCCCAAGTAATATGGAAGTGAGATTTTTAGASTTCTGTGCTATTTGTAGAAATAAAAGCTATCCGTCTCCTATGTGATGAGAGACTGTTCCTCTTCTGTCATTTGATAGGGACATAGGAACATAGCATATATTTAAATCTTTGTTGCTGCATAGAAACAAAATGCAACTTTATGGATTTTCTCATGAGCAAAACTGGAAGGAGCAGAAAGGARCAGCATTCAATTTCACATGGGTGCCTGCCTTTAAATAATTTAGAATTTGCTCTCCAGTATAGCAGATGCTGCCACCACTTACTTGCTAATGTCCAATTTGACAACTTGCATCTGGGTTGATGATAATATCTCCTGAATGCTATAATTATAGCAACTTGGTATCTTAGGCAAAGGTTTTTGTGATTTCATATGGTTTAGAACAGCAGTTGGTCATGGYTTGGGTGAGATGGATATGTTTATCTCTCATGTAAAAGCAATTATATTAGACAAGTTCTGATGAGATTCCTGATTGCCAAAGACGTGAGAATGTTAGTAGACCTATCCCTGAAAAGAATGCTAGTACAATAATCAGTTAAAATGAATGACGTGCTTATTTTAAAAGAGATGCTGTTCTCATCATGGACAGTAGTCTTCTGCACTCCCTAGGTGATAATTGAGTCTGCAGCTGGAAGCTGCTTTCCTGAGAGGTGGGACATCYTTATGTCTCCTGATTTATCCAGAGCTGTATGACAGGAAAGGTGTGCACTGTTCTAGGGAATTCTCTAGAAATTCCTACTGTTTCCAGCTGCAGCCAGGATTATGTTAGCTCTCTATTCCTCCCAAATATGCCTTTTCAGAAAACTGCCTTTTCTATCTCTCCTGCTGCCTATCGTGAGATCTCTCAATAGCTCCAGGCTAAAAATGTGTTAGGGCTTTTAATTTTTTGTYAATTTTTGCAGTTATATGTGCTATATAACTTACAACTTTATAATATATAGTGTGAAGGCTGCAGATAGGCATGGACTTCCTCACTCCTTGCAGAGCAAAAGTATTCCAGAATGAAGCAACAATTAGTGAACATGATTCATTCCCTCTTCAATACTACAATCTTCATGACATCATCTTTTGTTTCTTAAGGTACTGCAGCAGAGATGCCTACATAATCTTGTCTAATAATCTATCCCATTGTATGTCAGTCTGCTGGGAAAATTACTTCCTTGCTCACTGTATTTGACATCACTGACAAGTCCTGCTTCCTTTCCTGATTATACTCACCTACAAGTAACTGAGACGCTTTTATGCAGCAGTTTTTGCTTAAGGCTGTGTTAAGAGTTTTCAGATTTTTTTCAAAACAAGCTAAACTTCCTGGGCTCTCCTGACTTCTGAAGTAGTGAAACTTTTTTTTTTTTTTTTTTTCTTTTTACACGGAAATCTGCACATATTATTGCAAGTGATGGCATGAGAATATSAAATTATCTTAAGGCTCACTATGTTCATTTATTTTTTCTTAATGATTGAGAACTTAGCATCTACATGGCATGGGCATTTTTGAGCAGCAGCAATTTTCTGCATCTATAAAAGCAGGATTCAGCAAAAATGCTGAACTCCCATAAGGGAACTGTAATTTTAGACTTGGTAGTATGTTTATGAACATAAGGCAATATGATGCTGTCATGTTTACCCTTACTGGCCTTTTAAGAAGCCACAGAATCACAAACAAGCTCATTGGAAACCCTTATGCACACGAACGTATGGGAGTTTCAACCTATATTATATACTATATTATATATAGCTCTGAGGTTTGAAACACAAGCAGCATCTGTGAGGGTGGGAAGGAAAAAAAAAAAAGAAAGAAGACTGAGATCATGTCGTGTCTTYTATTGCATAAATCCTCCCGTTCTGAAAAACGTATTTAAGGGTCTGCTTGGCAAGCCGCGCGCTGGGGACCTCCCACGTCCCCATCCAGCTGCTGCGGGCAGCGGGCCCGAGCCCCCGGTCCGGGCAGCGCTTCCCCGCGCCGCAATCCCGGCGCGGCTCCGGCCCCGGCCGCGCAGCCCGCCGCGCAGCGCAGCGCAGCGCGCCGGCTCCCGCGCTCGCCGCTGCCCCTTTAAGCCCCGTGCGCGCTGC
>PTEX01000003.1:481175-493771 GCA_003342815.1 Eudromia elegans | reverse complement strand
CGCTCCGCTCCAAGTAAGTTTCTGCGGCGGCGCTGGGGCAGCGGGCGGTGGGTCTGGTCCTGGGCTGCGCGGCGGGGAGCGGGGAGCAAACGATCCAACGTGGGATGTGGATATTCGCCTTTGAATATGCATGTTCTATTTTTGGACCTTTTGCATGTCCAGTCGGAGCCCTGTAGTGGTATTAGGAATTTAAGGCACTTTATTCAGYGCGGACGATGGTGTGTCCTTAGTTCCTTTCGTCTCTTGTGCTCTGCAGTGAGACAGGGTTTCAGAGGCTGCTTCCCTGCCGATTAGGAGGGTTGTTGTTCATAAAGTTGTATTAGGGCAGCTGGCTAATGGAAATGAAGTGATAGAGGAAGGGRTGTTTGAGCAGCTTAGTGTGAATTCTGCTTTGCCTGACTCTCGTGGAAGGACTAGACAAGGACCAGAACGACCCTCTTGCTGCAWGGTTCATCTTAATTTTCATTAGACCTGATCAGCAGGAAGTCCTCAGTTTACGGCCTGAGTTCTGAAGCTGTTTCAGATGTGATCATCCCTGCACCTTCATTCAGCTTTGGTGGAATACTCGAGAGATGTTCAAGAATGTATTTGTGAGCCTAAGTGCCTGTATGCTAAAGCCTTATTCTTCTAAATGATAGTTATCAGAATTTAGGTGCATTTTAAAGTTGATAAAGCCCCAGAACTTGCCACCTCTGCTACGTATATTCCTAATTCCGTTAATTAATGCTGTTGCAATGGGGAGYGTTGTGTGATTGCTTCCATACCACTAGGTCCCTACAACAACAAAACCCAAGCCAAATCTCCAGAGCAGCAGCAGCGTGGGACACAGTCTGTGGCTTTCTGGAAGCCAGGCGGCGTGTGCGCATGGGATCTGACTGGCRCATGAATAAGCTGCTGTCCTGCCAGTTACATCCTAATGAGTATGCAGAAATGCACGGCGTGGCGGAGTTCCTCTCGCCTGCTGTACCAGGCTGGGAGCAACTGCAGCGGGGAAGGACAGCTTGTGTTACCTATGCTGACGACATGCCGAAAAATGAGGAGGGAAATCTTGTGCATGGCAAGCTGCCCTGTCTCTCTTCTTGTAATTAGATTTGAGCTGAAATTGTAGTAGATGTTTCAAAAACAAAACTGTTCAAATTAACAGAAACCTTTGAAACCTATAAAAAAATAGTAGTTTTCTGCATTCATTTGGCRTAATAGTTTATTAAATTGGTAGCATTTGTGTTATGTCATTTTCATACCACTCRTTATAGGTGCAGAGCTGGTACAGACTAATGGAGTTATTTCTGCATCCAGAGCAGAGGAGCGTTCTTGCCTATCAAAGCATAGGCACATAAGCATCTCCTCAGACTGCTCCGCCGCTTAATTCATGTGGAGTCTCAATGGATTCTCTCTTGCCCAGGTTCGAGCCCAGCTAAGGGAAATAAGAAGATTATTTAAATGACAGTGCGGTTAGATGTTAACTGTCTGGAAGTGCCTAGTTTAGCAGGCACAGTGTATGTGCATGCCTTTTACTGCCTGAGGGGAGAGAAAAAAAACTAAGTGAAATTTTCTTTCTCAATGTATTTCTTTCCTTGAAAACTATTATTACTTCATTATTCAGTTAATCTCAGAAAATAACTTTATTTTCCTTTTTTTTTCTCTTAATAAAGTGTGTCATCTTGCATTGCTTCTTGTATACTCAAGACCYGAGGATTTTGCAGAATAACAGAGCTGTGGAAAGAAATGCTAAATACTTAGTTTTACTTCAGTAAAACAGCGAAAAGAATCTCTGTTAAAATGCCATGGGAAATTTGACTGTCTATTTATTCATTTTTTCCTCCTGTATGGCTAGTGTAGTGACAACCGTCTAGGATTGTCAACATTCCCAGTCAGCTGTTAATCCTCAAAAAGGTCTCTTAGTTTTGTTATCGCTGTTAAGCGACCTTAATTTCTTTCTTCAACCCTCTTTGAGCAGCTGTTCTTTCTTAAGTTACTCCTGCAGAAATACTCACTTAAGCATATTACTGAAATCCAAATGGAAGCAACAACTTTAGAGAAGCCTACAGCTGGGGCACAAGACTGCCACATACTCACAGTTAAAAGATCTTAAAYTTTTTTTTTAGTAGGAAGTATTGCTTAAATTTGGATTAGCTTCCTTGTTTGTTGCAACACCGCAGAACGTCGTCTTATGATTGTYACCATCTGAAGACCTTCAGTTCAGGGCTCTCTGGTGTCAAGCACTGATGTTCATGTACTGAGCTCACGTACTGAGCTTTAAATTATGTGTTTATTCTAGCATCTGCTCCTACAAGCCCTACTAGTAGAGTATGTGCATGGAGAAGGTGTCTTCTGAATAGCTAATGTTATATTATGGATGGGTCAAACAGTTTCTGAGACAGAAAATTACTGGATCTCAAGGTCAAAAATTTTTCAGATTGTACAGAAACTAAACTGAAATGTTCTGTCAGTGAGCGTGCTCGTCTATGGCCCCAGCAGTGCCCTGGTAAGCTCCCTGTGTATGTGAGGCTCCTGCCTCCATCTTCCACTTACACATTAAAGCAGGTTTCCTTACCCTCCATCACAGCTCCAGGTTTCTAGCATTGCTCCATGCCTGTTCTGAAAGAGTAAGCTTTAGATAGTCTGCTTTTTWAAATTTTTTGTTTTCCTCTGTTAAAGGGGAATATGGAGAAGAAAATCCAGGGTAAAAGAGACAGAGAGGAAAATGCACAGATTTGTGTTAATTTCCACCAGCTCTTTTATTATTTTATTTATTTATTTGAGGAAAAAGGACCTTTCAGCTTTACTTCATTTCTCCTCAGGTAGTCAAGCAAGTGTATTTCTTTAGACAGGTCAGACAGGAGCAAAGAGAARAGAGGACAGTTACCCACAAGTTGGRCATTTCTCGTAGTGAGAGTTCCCCATAGAGTCCTGCATAGGGCATGCAGACAGACAGATCTGTCACCAAAAAAAGGCCTTCTTGGAGGCCTGTGTAGCCTGTTCTCCCCATAGCCCAGGGGATGATGAGTGACATGGAAAGACCTGGGGTTCTGAGCAGAAGCATAAAGTATACCCTGGTTTTGTGTGACAGGTGTATTTGTGGTCTCTTCCTGGAGTAGCTGCAGGCTGTGAACACTATACCAATCTTTATTTCTTTTTTTGACTTGACTTTAAGGGCTAGTTCAAAGAGCCATATACTATCAAATTTATTTTCTGTATGAGTGTATGTACAGATTGCTTGAGACCTCTTTATAAAAACTAAACTCATCGAATCTTTTACAGTTATGCATATTTTCACTCCTTGATTCATTTGTTGAGTCTAAACAATTCTGTCACCTGGAAGCTATGGATACAAATGGTGACTTCTGCACATGTGTTTTACCTGAGCATGCTGTAACTTCACATATAACTAAAATCCTTGCAGGAAGGAAGGGCAATACTTTAAACAGGAAAGACAAAATAATGCATCACTTAAATTCTTGTAGCTATCCCACCATCTTTTTTTTTTTTTTTTTTTTTTTTTTTAATAAATTGTAGCAGTGATCAAAAGTGAAAAATGAGTGAAAGTCTTGAACACTCTAAAAGCGTGATTTTCTTTCTTACTAAATCATTGTGACAGATTGCCCAGACCATTTACTGCTTATTTAGTTTTTGAATAATATTGATGATAATAAGAAGTGTCTCTTAAGATGCACCTCTCTGGCCTTCTGATCAGTTTGGATAGACTAATAAGTTGTTTATACAAGTCCTGGAATGGAAGCAGCTACCGAGGCGTTGCTTTGGTAGTTATGGAAGTTAGAAGTTAACTCCTGAAGTTAGAACTTAATGTTTTGGGTTTTTTTCTTTTGTTTCTAGAAACTACAAATTAACCTATTTCATATATATTTCTAGTACAATGTCATTTAAATAATTAATAGTGATTTGCTTGCTACCTTTAGGACAAGAACATGCAAATCACGGAATCACAGAATGGCTGAGGTTGGAAGGGACCTCTAGAGTCCATCTAGTCCAACCCCTTGCTCCAGCAGGGACACCCAGAGCACGGGGCACAGGGTGGCATCCAGGCAGGTTTGAAGATCTCCGGAGGAGACTCCACAACCTCTGTGGGCAGCCTGTGCCAGGGCTCTGTCACCCTCACAGGCAAGAAGTTCTTCCTCACATGGACATGGAGCTTCTTGTGTTTCAATTTGTACCCATTTCCCCTTGTCCTGTCCCTGGCTACCATCAAGTAGTGTTTGTCCCCTTCCTCCCTACACTCACCCCTTTGGTATTTATACATGTCAATCAGATCTCCCCTTTTTCTCTTCTCCATGATAAATAGGCCCAGCTTGCTTAGTCTTTCCTCATGTGATAGATACTTCAGTCTCTTAATCATCTTTGTTGCTTGATCCTGGACTCTCTCTAGAAGCTGCACAAGCTGTTTGCTGGTTACCTCAGGCCTACTTTATTTTAGTTTAGTACTGCTATCTGTGTTTTTTGAAAAGCTGAATGATGGATGCTACTATGTACAAATAACATTTATAATGAAGCAGTCAGCAAAGAGGAATGTGTTATATCATGTGCAATGTTTTAGACTATTGTAACTATCTGTTACCAGAGTTGGATTTTCAATGAAAGCTGTTGGCAGAGCGTAAGCTGATATTAAGCTGACTTTTCTATAGGAGGTGGTAACCTTATCAGGCTATGAATGGAAAGCTTAGTTGCGTGTGATCCACCTTAGAAGTTTACCCATTGTTCAATAATCGGTAATCAGAGAATAAAGACTATTTTGTGTGTGTGTGAACCAGGATATATCTCTTCCTCCCCTGGAAGAAGACACAGTCTGTGTTGACTGTGTAGCATTTCTAATGGAGTGTAAAGAAAAGCCGTGGCAGTTCTGTACCAATGTCATGATACTTCTGAAAGTCCAAGTATTATGTCTGAAATGTAGACAATATGTTTAATCAGAGGTATTAACTTCTCTTTTATTTATTTATTTACTTTTTTTAATTTATTATTGTCTCTATATTATCTTATTTCTTCTGGAGAAGAGAAGGCTCAGGGGAGACCTTCTCACTCTCTGCATTTACCAGAAAGGAGGTTGTGATGAGGTGGTGGGGTCAATCTCTTCTCTAGAATAACTACAGATAGAACAAGAGGAAATAGCCTCAAGTTGCACTAGGGGAGGCTCAGGTTAGACATTAGGAAGAATTTCTATGTGAAAAGAGTGGTGAAACATTGGAACTGACTGCCCAGGGAAGTGGTGGAGTTGCCGTCCTGGCAGTGTTCATGAAATGTCTAGATGAGGCACTTAGAGACATGGTTTAGTAGACATGGTGTCAAGGAGCTTACAGTTGGACTGGATGATCTTGAAGGTCTTTTCCAACCATAATGCTTCTATGATTGTTGATCTTCACTGAATCGAAGAATGGTTGAGATGAAAAGGGTTCTTTAAAGATGACCTAATCTTCCCCTCACTTTGCTCCCAAAGCAGGATTGGTTAGAGTAGGTTGTGAAGAATCTCGTCCAGACAACTTTTAAATATTTTCAGAGAGGGAACCTCCTCCACAACCCCTCCTTGGGCCAACTTTTCCAGTGCTCTTTTACTCTCACACTTTTAAAAAAAATTGATTAAAAAATCTGAATTTTCAGACAGAATGTCTTTTGTTTCAGGTTGTTCATCTTGCCTCTCCTCCTGTCACTGTACCATGAAAACAGTCTGGCCCCATCCCCTTTACAACTTCAGATTTTAAAGTGCAGTGATAAGATACTCTCTCGATTTTTATCTTCTTCATGCTGAGCAGTCCCAGGTCTCCTCAGCCTTTCTTCCTATGAGATGCTGCAGACCCTTAACCATCAGTGGAGAACCCCATCCATTAAACCACTGAACTTCTGACTTTGAAGAGATTTTTATTGTGCTGATGCATAACATAGCTGCTTAATACGCCTGTTCTTTCTAATCACTTTACGTAAAATTCCCATTTATTTCAATGCAAATTGGAGTTCTGGAAAAAAGTCTATCTCTAGTACTCTTTGTATAAAAGCTTTTGCCATGCATACTGATGAAGTAACTTAAGAGATAAAACACTATTCACTTTAGTTCTCCTATGGTTAATAAGACTCCAGAAACCTCCTTAAGAGAAAATAGAAATAAGGCTTTAAGTCATCATCCAGCTCACTAGTGAAGATACTAAACAGTATTTGACACTGCTGCATGGCCTGCAGGTGGATTTTGTGCTGCTGGTCACAGACCTCCGAGGCCAACAGCTCATCCAGTTTTCAGTCCACCTCACTGTCCTCTTCTGACTCTTCCTTCCTCAGCTTGTTTTTGAGGATGGGATGGTCGGCAGAATTCAAAGCCTTATTGAAGTCAATCTAAGCAGTATCTACTTCTCTCCCCTCATCCAACAAACCAGTCACCTGAAGTCACTAGGATGGAAACAGTAGAATAGCAAGTAAATGGGATTAAAGGTTTATAAGTGAAGGTTTGAAGTGGGACAAACAGATTTATCAAATTTTTACTGCTCCATCATTTTTTTACTTATTACTTCTCAGTGTCTTCCTTTACATGCACACTGTAAGCTGATTATAAAGGATAGCGAATGTATTTAATTGTTCCAAAGGACCATGCACATTCAGCTGTTTCTAAGGAATTAAAGTGCATGCTTTATTTTTATCTCCAGATTATTATTTCAAATTAATGTAGATGTATCAAATCTGAAGCTATGAATGTAAAATTCTTAGGTACTGCTGCTGTAATAGCTGTCATGTATTTTCCCAGTGTTACCTTGGACTTGCTTTATCCTCCAGAAAGACTGAAATGTTGGGTCTAAAGCAGCAGCAGTTTYGCTGTGCCACTTTGCCTCTGCAAATCCACCTCCAGGCACAGCTTTCTGTTCATAGCATCCCAGTTCTCAAGGTTGCCCAGAGGGCAGAGCTTTCCCTTGAAGGTGCTTCTGTCTAAGAAGACAGGGTCAAGCAGGACTTAAGCATTTTTTTTCCTTCTCAGCTGACAAGAGCTTCAGAAGGAGCTCTTGTAACAGTGAGATAAAAATGAGGTAAAAGTGATTTTTTTGAGGATATTGTTTTTGTTCTTAGAGTCTTTGTAGCACTTGGGCTCAGGGATTTGCTGGAGTTCAGGTGATATGAGGAAGGAACATTCTGGCCAAATAAGAACTATGGTTGGATTTGAGGACCTTGAGAAGGAGTCTTTGGATCAGGTTAGGACTCAGGTGAGCTGCCTAGACAGTGTCTTGGTATGAAAGCTAGAACTAGGAAGAGATTGTCAGAGTGATGGTAGTAACTGCCATGTAGATCTGAATGGGGCAGAGGGAAGCTCAGAAGGGTACTGGGCGGGTGGGAAGAAATTGAAATAGTTGAGTATGCTGCTTGTGAGGGCAGGCCTTGTTGGAGCCTCGGAGGAACCTGAGGTTTTGGATTCTTGCTCTGCTCTTGTGATTCGGGGGACCCCATTCTCATTGGTATTCCATTTCATTGCTCTACCTCTGCACAAACCCCTGCCTTTTTCACTTATCATTTTAATTTAACAATTTTAAGCCCTACAAATGTCAGAAACATTAGAACTGAATCTACCTTGTTACCCAAAGTAAACAAAGACTTTTTCATTTAACATTATTCTCTCTGCTTCAAATTATGTGTCCGTAAAATGAAGGCAGTACATGAGCAATACAGCACATTGCAAGGATGTGAGAAGACAAGTTTATTAATGTTGGTGAAATATTCTGATATTGTGGTGTTGATCACCTAAGAGCTTAAAAAGGAAATTAATACATGTGGCATAGTAGCACAGGTTAAGTTATCTGCAGTAAGGCCACAGATTCAACAGTGCAGATAAGAATAAATAGTGGATCCCTTAACTGCTTGTTCAGTAAACACCATCCAAGCCCTCTGCATGGCTTAGGAGACTTGGTGGGAAGACTTTGCTGAACACATTGCTGAAAACCATATAAAGCCATTTATATCTCTTCTTTGTGGACACTTGCTCACCTGTGGTTCTTGACTTTGTGAAAATAGCAGCCACAGTATGTAGGGAATTGTTACTCTGTACTCCCAAGATGTGCTGTCCTCATCAAATTATAATCCATCTTCTGAAGGGATGTCTGCAGCAAGGGAAAAAGTTCCTTGCAGTGATAGTGTGACCATGAGAAGAGAGGTCTGACAGGCCTCCTAATCATTGCCACATATAAGTAGTGGAGCGTAGATAAGCATGAGCAAGAACAGGGAAAATGGAAGATACAAATGGTCTTGAATTCAGTGAGTGTGATGCTTTTCCTATCACTTTGTGAGGGAAATCAACTTTATGTTACCTCTTGTCTGCCTGCAGAATAACATGTGTGAGTTGCCTCCAACAGCATTAGCAGAGGTGTGCAAAATGCAGTCATGGTGGCATCTGGTGTTGCCCAGGTGGGGAAGCTGCGTGGCTGAAAGGAGCTCTGTGTTTGCAAGGAGACTAATGTGGTGATAAAATGTAATCAGAAAATTTCTCTGTATCTAGTTTGGCACACAAGTGTTGCACTGTAAGCACCAACCTTAGTTCTGTCTCCACCTCCTATTTTGCTCCTAATCAATGTCGCAGTAAGTTTTGCTCAAAACTTAATCATATCTAGGTGTCAGGGTTGACCTGGGAGAAATTTTACCATGCAGGTACTGCAAATGTATAGCCCTACTAAAAGATGTACAGAAAAGGTGCTCTTACTTCACAAGATATTTTCCAAAAATAACATTATGTTTCCCCAGAGTTTGAGAACCCTGTTTAGAGCTCAGACACAATGAAAACTTGTTACTGTTTTCATAATCTCTTTTCACTTCTTCATTCACTTCTGATGATTTTTGTTTCTCAAGTATACTCAAAGGAAGAGTAGGAAGATGCAGCGTTCAGTGGTAGAAGTTTGTTTCCCAAAGGAAGGCAAAAGTATTTTATGTCATCCAACATGATCTCTTGTGTGGGACATAGAAGACCACTGACTGGAGCCCACTGGACTATCTTCAGATGAAATCACCATAAATGAGCTTCTGAGGAAATCTGACAGTTCACATCCCATAGGATGGGAATTGTTGCCTTTCAATGATGCGTGCAAATGATCTCTGGCTTCAGTTCTAAATTTCACTAGACTTTCTTTTTTTTTTTTTTTTCATGTTTTGGTCAATTTTTGTGTTTTAGGTTTTCTACATGTACATGTTTCTATGCATCTGTAGATCTATTGCATAAAAAATAGTGGAAGGATTTGGCTTTAAGTCAAGCATAGTATCTTTTTCTTTCTTTTTCTTTAAAGTCTGTAAATATTTTCAAGGTGACTTAATCAATTTGTATTTGCTTAAATGACGGGATTGAAATGGTACAAGGCCAAAGCAACCACTAATGTGCTTTAATGAATACGTTACAATAGTCCTTTTAAACACATGGCTATTGAAGAATTTTGAAGGATAGTCTGAAAAAACTTGAAGCTTTTTGTTGGATAAATTAATGTAATTTTTGCCAATTGACTGAAATATAAAGGGCTTAACTCTGTGATAATGTAAGGCAATAAAGCTCATATAAACTGCTTATAATTTTCCAAGTGCYTGTACCTGACACTGTATCTTCCCACAGCAGCATGACACAAATTTAAGTGCATTGAGCATTCAGTTTCCATGCCAGGATTAAATTACTCCAGTTTGTTTGGAGTTCTGGGTTGTTGCAATTTTAAACCACTAGCATTTTGTGCTGTGTTCCTGTTCAGAGTTTCCTTTTCTACTTGATAAAAATTGAATTGTGATAAATTAATTATTGTGACTATTTTTATGAGCTGTGGCTCATCTAAAGCCTGCAAATTTGTTTATTCTTAAGGTGCACTTAATTGATTAACTTGAATGACAGTTGTTATTGCTTCTTCCAGTCTGTTCTTGGTGCTCTTATCTATATATAAACATTTCTCTAGCAGATAAAAAAGATAATACGCTTTTGTTTTATTTTTTTAAAGAAACTATGCTCGGCATTGGCTTCTCAGTCTCATGTAGGAAACAATGTTATTCCCAAAGAACTTTGATCTATAGCTCTCTAAGATGTTCCAAGTTAAGATGTTCATTTTCAAGTATTAAGCTGTGCAAGAGCACTTATGAGAAACCCAAGAAACACTTATTTTCGTTTGAGTGATGGATCATCATGACTAGGACAAAACTACTGCAATATTTTATTGATCCTTCCTTTATATGTGATATTTAAATACAGTCCCTATTTCAATAAACTGTTCCTTTGTATTACTTTTGGGGTTCTCTTGGTTTTTAAAGAGTGTCTTCCTGTAGATCCATAAAGCATATTCATCACTGTGGGTGAACAAAAGGTTTAAACTTGTGCATATGAGGAGTTATAATTACACACTATAAAAATCTGTTCTTTACAGAGTGATTCACAAAATGATTAAGGCTGGAAGAGACCTTCTAGTCCAAACCCCCGCACAAGCAAGATCACCTAGTCACACTGCATATCTCCAAGGAAGGAGACTCCATAACCTTTCTAGGCAACCTGTTTCACTGCTGTGTCATCCTTACTATCAAGAAGTTTTTCCTCGTGTTCAGACAGGAATTTCTGTGCTTCAGTTTGTGGCTGTTGCATCTTGACCTATCACTGGCCACTACTGAAAAGAGTCTTGCCCCATTCTCTTGACATCCTCCCTAAAGATATTTATGCATACTGATAAGATGACCTCTCAACCTGCTCTTCTTTAGGCTAAACAGGCCCAACTCTCTCAGCCTCTGTTCTTAGGAGAGACGTTCAAGTCCTTCAGTGATTTTTTTTGTAGTTCTGCATTGGACTCCCCAGTAGCTCCATGCCTCTTTTGTACTGTGGAGCTCAGAACTGGACTTAGGACTCCGGATTTGGTGCCACCAGGGCCAAGCAGAGGGGCAGGATCACCTCCCTTGACCTGCCGACACCACTTGGCCTAATGCAGCCCAGGATCCCATTGGCATCCCACAAGGGYGCATTGCTGGCTCGTGCTCAACTTATTGTTGACCATCTGGATAATATAGTATGTATTGTCTGTTCCTGTTTGTTTTTTGTTTTTTGTTTTTTGTTTTTTTTTTGGTTTTTTTTGTTTTTTTCCACAAGTCTATATGTAGGTACAGTTTTAAGACTATTAATAGGCCAACCTAATATTTTTTTTTCTTTGTTAGGATTGCTGATTGAGAGAGTGTATGTGGGACAGGAGCACATTTGAATAATCTTGCATGCGCACTGTCATAAAGCACAACTCAGGACTCTGGCCATTTAGAAGTGAGCTACAAGAACAGAATTTATTTCTGAGTTTGAATGATGATATTAACAACTAGACTTTGAGACAGGGGATTGTGGTTTAATCTGTTTTAGGGAAGTCATGAATTGAAATTCAACCCAGAGTTGGTAATTTTTTCTTACTCTCACAAATTATCCAGGTATCCATATTCTACTTCTGATCCTTCCTGCTAACAGATACTGCCATTTAAAGTCTTTACGGTGAGCCATATGATCGAAGCACAATAAAACTGTATGTAACCACTGTGCTTTCTTCTTGAAACCAAAATACTTTGTGTTTCTTCAAAAAGATCTTCAGTCTGGAACAGAACTGTGGGAGACAGATTTTCATTGACTGACTTCATTTTAACATATGGAAGTAGATATTTTTTTTAGATTGGCTCCCGAAACCAACAGGTGATGACAGAAAGGTTCTTTACATTTCCTACTGGAGAGCGAGACAATATCTTAAAACAACTTTGAGCCATGGGTGAAGAATATTCCTACCTTCTCTTCAATAGAGAAGCAGACATAGTGGGTTTATATTTAATAAAATGGAATCCATATGTGGGTTTTTTTGTGCTTTTACCTTCTGGCTAATTGCTAATGTGGGACTAAATTCCCGTAGGCTGGACATATATGCTATCAAGACTATTACTCTGTGTTTTACATATTAGTTCTAACAGCAGATAAGGTTTTGTTCTGGTGCAACATTTTTTCTGGTGATCCTTTGGGAAGGGATCCAAATGCATTTTTTTTGTGGGTGGAGCAGTAAGAGGAAGTTGGAACAGAGCACTGGTTCTGTGATACACGTCCTCGAACACTTCAGTTGTGGGATTAATACAAACAAATATTTTGTGTTTGTTTTCSTACAGGGTGATAACCTACATGTGGGAAAACAAAAAATTTCTTGTGTAAGTTTGTGCACAATAGCATTTTGTGTTATCTCTTCGTTCTGCAGATTTCAAGGAGCTCTGCTGTGCCTGCAGCAGAACCAAACAGATTACAGGCACAGAGCGAACCCCTTCACTCTCTTCCAATTAACTTAACTCCTGCTAAAATCCTGTTTGGGAAGGATTGACCTTGAAGCATTCCAGTTCACAGTTCAGGTCTTTTGGGTTATGTTGACATGTATCCTGAGTAACTTGAGTAAAATTAATGAGTAATCAATTTTCTAGATGCTATGTGCGATATATCAGCATGGGCCAAATTTTCCTCTGTGTCTGAGAAATAATTTCCTCTCTTAGTTAAGGGGATATAGCAGTGGTAGTGAATTCATAAGCCTGCACAAGCATTATATAAATAGCCTGTAAAAAATGATGAATTTTTATTTTATTTATATAATAGCACTTTTTTTTTCTTTTTTTTT
>PTEX01000003.1:464564-481113 GCA_003342815.1 Eudromia elegans | reverse complement strand
TTTTTTTTTTTTTTTTTTGTCAGAGTGCTCTGTTGTTCTCCTAGATCCCCATATGTGCTTGCCATAACAGGGTGATAGAGGTAATTTATGCCTTTCTGTTTGTACATTCTGTTGAGATAGTGGTGAAACTGCCATTTTGGAAAGAGCATACTCTATCATTTTATGCTTCTGATGTCCTGAATCACTTTTCAGGTGCCATAGTTGGATGTTGCTGGAAAATATTGCTGAATTCAGGTAGTCTGAGATGATGTGGAAAGCACATGTAGTAGTCGCAATGGTGAAATAGGATAGGGAAAGGAACCTGTCTGAGCCCAAATACACAAAGCTTGAATTATTCATCAGATAATATTGAAAAACTAGTATGCACGTCCTGCCAGGCAGAAATGTAAGTGACCTAAATGTTTTCAGCAAAATGATATGGTTTTCTGGAGAAAAAAAAAAGGTAGTCGTGGGGTTATTTATTACACTGTATCAGCTTTATTGGAATTAAGAGAAAGGGAACAGATTGATTTTGGACTAAGAAGATGCACAAAGCCAGGCTGTAACAACAGAACTCTATTAGATGTCTAAAAAGGAAAGGCTCAAAAAAAAACCCCACCCCTAAAATTGCCTCTTCACTATGGGCTCTCTGTACCTTCTGGGATGTTGTTTTTCTCCACTTCTGTGTCGAGATCACCGCTAAGAAGAGTAATAAGATAAGCCCCTTCTGGCTAAAAAAAGAACCTTGGTCCTAAGCCTCAGGATGAGGCACATGTAGGCTCTCCTGGCCCTTGCAACTGGAACCACGAGAGTAAACAAAAAAGGTTTTCCTACTAACTAACAAACTCTGAGGCTTTAACCTCCCTGGAACAGTCCTGGAAAGCCAGGATTTGTCAGCTGCCGCAGAAGAGACTTTAGTGGCCTGGAATAAGCAATTAAGGATTTTTAAATTACTATTTAAATGGAAATAGACAAGAGAGGTCTTCCCTCTACCTTGATTTTAATTGCAATTTGATAATCCTAAAAGTCAGGCTTCTAAGCAAAGCTCTTCTAAGCAAAGCTTACCGTGTCATTTTTGTGGCACTTGAGCAAGCAAGAATACTATTTTCCATATAATTGTTATTTGTAGGGAGTTGACTTAGAATGATACACTTTGTTCTTTTGATTTTTCATATGGGAAAAGTTACTTTAATTTCCATTTTAGTAATTATTTATAGAAAAAYAAGAAGATCATAAAGAAGCAATGAAATACATATTTCATAGGAAAAGCTGAGGAAAATGTAAAACAATTTGAAGTTTTTATGAATAATGGGTTAACTGCATAACTGACTTTATCAAGAAAGGTGAAAATAGAGTCGGTTTTATTTTCATAGAATCATAGAATGGCTAGGGTTGGAAGGGACCTSTAGAGRTCATCTAGTCCAACCCCCCTGYACACGCAGGGTCCCCTAGAGCATGTGGCACAGGGTGGTGTCCAAGTGGGTTTTGAAGATCTCCAGAGAAGGAGACTCCACCACCTCTCTGGGSAGCCTGTTCCAGKGCTCTGTCACCCTCACYGTTAAGAAATTCTTCCTCAAGTYCCTGTGGAACTTTTGGTGCYTCAATTTGYRGCCRTTTCCYCYAGTTCYATCACTGGYCACCACTGAGAAGAGGCCAGCCCCCTCCTCCTCACTCCCTGTCTTGAGATATTTATAYACATTGATCAGATCCCCTCTCAGTCTTCTCTTCTCCAGGCTGAAGAGGCCCAGCTCTCGCAGCCTTTCCTCATAGGGCAGATGTTCCAGGCCCCTAATCATCTTTGTGGCCCTGCGCTGGACTCTCTCTAGCAGCTCCACATCCCTCCTGCACTGGGGAGCCCAGAACTGCACACAGTACTCGAGGTGCGGCCTCACCAGGGCTGAGTAGAGGGGCAGAATCACCTCCCTCGACCTGCTGGAGATGCTCTGCTTAATGCACCCCAAGATCCCATTGGCCTTCTTGGCCACGAGGGCACACTGCTGCCTCATGGTCAACTTGTCGTCCACCATGACGCCCAGGTCCCTCTCTGCGGGGCTGCTCTCCAGGAGGTCGGTCCCCAGCCTGTAGGCATGTCTGGGGTTATTCCTCCCCAGCTGCAGGACCCTACACTTGCCCTTGTTGAACTTCATGAGGTTACTCGCCGCCCAGCTCTCCAGTCTGTCCAGGTCCCTCTGGATGGCAGCACAGCCCTCAGGGCTGTCAGCTATTCCTCCCAGCTTAGTRTCATCAGCAAACTTGCTGAGGGAGCACTCCATCCCTTCATCTAGGTCGTTAATGAATAAATTGAACAGGACCGGACCAAGGACTGACCCCTGGGGGACACCACTATCCACAGGCCTCCAGCTGGACTCGGCACCGCCGATTACTACTCTCTGGGCCCTGTCATTTAGCCAGTTCCTAATCCACCTCACTGTCCACTCATCTAACCCATTCCTTTATCATTGGTTGAAATGGCCCAAGTAGGGATTTGTAAACATTATTTTCTTTTAAATGGAGATGGCAGTGCAGGCAGCATATGTTTCACTTCTTTTTTTTCTTTCTTTTTGATTTTATGAGTATTCAAAACTCACAAAAGTGCATCAAAACTCACAAACAGAAAGTCCCCAGTGCATGTTAACACTGAATTACCTGCTATTTCCATAATGTTTTCCCATGAGCTTTCTTTCTCTGAGATGTCTTTTCAATTATCATTTGCTGTCTTTCAGCCCTTTTTGCACTTTGATTTATAATGTAAATGCATTTATTTACTATGCCTGAGAATGTGCTTTATTCACTTTTTTCACAATAAAAATTTGGTCTAAAAATTGTAAAATTGATAGAATATGATGAATTTTTTTAAATAGAGGTAACCAGGTATTGAGAATTCATGGTTTCAAACATTTCTTAAAAATCAAAAGAATCGAGCATTTCTCTTTTAAATTGCTCCTAGAACTAAAACTTCACCAGATGTTTCAAGAAGCTAATTTTTTTCATTTTTTTGTATCATGATGTAAATTAACTTCAAAATGATTGTCATATAGTCTCAGAAAAAGAAGAAAAATGAAGAAAGAAAAAAAAAAAGGCCCAATAAAAGATTCTTTTAGGCTACCTGTCTCTAATGTTATGCGCAAAGCACTACATAGTTTTCATGCTGATGCTTTCTTCTGATTACAGATTTTGGGAGTGGACTTTTCATTATTCATGAGCTGCTGCAGTAATTTTTTAAAGTGGAACTGAATTCAGTAATTGTTATCCGTGAGTTTCTAAAATGCTAAATCCATACTGATTTTAGAAATTCAAAATACCTGGACCTTTATTGAAGACAGTAGAGTTAGATGTGTTTAGTACTGCTGAAAATCAGGCAGAAAAATGCATGCCTGGGCGTGGTGTTCTGCAAGACCTGTTCTCTCAAGGGTCCCTCATTTAATTGCTTATATTAGCTAAATAATAAATAAATACCTAAATTTGGCCTTTCCTTGAAACAGCCCCGTAAAGCTATCTGGCTGGCTATCCATCTTTCTATCCATGGATGATAATGGCTTCTTGGCAGGTTGCCTTTTTTCTTAAACTTTGCAAATACTCTGCATGTCTAATTTTTGGTCTGAGTTTAAGAGCTCTGTCTTCAGTTTTTATGATAGCACAGGTCATTTCCGATTGTATCACTTTTTTTTTTTTTCTTTTTTATCTCCATTGTCGTAGGAAAATTAAAAGCAAAGAGACATTCCCAGAATTCTGGCCACAAAGATGTGGATGCTAAAATTATGCTAATGAGCTTTTCATTTCTCCAAAGAGAAGTTATACATTGATTATTTTTGAATTATTTTTGCCTGCCTGTGAATTTCTCCAGTTCTATTCTGTTAAATTTCTCAACTTCCTAAGTGTGAATGATATATTTCCTGTTGGTCTTGATAGTGCTGTAGTTCTTAGTCAAATTACTTCCTTGCTAGTGTGGTTTATATTTTTCAGCAGTATCTCATATTTGACAAAATAAACGGGCATGCTGTTTCATTACTGAAGTGTTGACTTTTAATTGGATTTATCGTTCAGTTTCTTCTTTATGACATTAGATTTAAGAGTCAAGAAGTTACCTTCTGTGAAATTAGTATGCATTTTCTCTTTGAATGAAATAAATTACTTTCTAAAGAATAAATACTGAACTGATTTTAAAGTCATCTCTTAGGGCTTTTGATAGGCTTTTTGATCCATCTCTGGCCTTGAGATACCACTTTTCCTTAGTAGTTGTGTGATCTGCTTTTCAGTAAACAGACTGATGTTATCTGTGTCATTCATCACTCCAAGTCATCCCAATTTAATCTTTTAAAGTGCTTTGGATATTTTAGGATGAATGAATGTTCCGAATGGCTCGCAGAGCCTGAAATGTTCGGCCCATCCCTCTTACCTCTTACTCTGTTTAGATTTGAGTGGGCATAATTCTGTTTGCAAGATTTTATGCTACTTGTTATTCATTAAGTTGAAAACTCCATCTGGAGAGAATATTAATCCCAACTGTTATTCTGGTGGAACTTGTTTTGAACTTACTTGTTTTGGAGTAGGACTGATTTAACCAGAGGTATGTTAAAAAAATAGTAGCTACTTTTACCTTTTTCTGCCATGACCTTTCAGAGAATTTCATGTCATATATTTGATATATACCATATTGTAAGCCTGTCCGCCCTTTTGGCTTTGTTTCAAATATATTTATCTTCAATTACTTAATCTTTCCTTTAATTTTTCTTTATGTTATTAGGTCAGTTCAAAAAAGCTGCCTTGACCTAGATTCTTTTGCACATTCTTTATATACTGCTTCTATTGCACCTATTACTTACAAATTAGTTTAATATGAAGGAGAAGGTTTCATTTTTAAATTTTTTTCCTAAAATTGTAGTTTAACTGTTAAGTATCATATCATTCTTCATTTCCATATGCAGAGTTTCAAATCAGATAATTTAAAGTTAGCCTTTGTGAGCAATTTCTTGCCATATTTAAAATTCTGATCATACAGTCAAGGATCGATGTGGAGTATGCTTGGAGGGAATTGCTTCTTCTATTGTTAGATTAGTCATGAGATCTTGCTCTTCTAATTAATAACAAAAAAAAAAAAAATCCCAGCAGTATAATTGCATTTAAGGGAGGAAAGCTTGAAAAATATGCATGGCTGAGATACGGCAAAAAGATAAGTTCCTCAGCCGAGTCTGAAAGTAGGTTTAATGAGTTTTAAATTCTCACTTTAGGTTTTATTTTTGTTCGTATCCCATTTTAAATAAAGAAGGTATGGTAAGACCCATACTTACACCATACTTGCAGAAGAAATGGTCTCTCCCTAGACTTTCTCTGCATTTTTGCTCTCACTAGATATAATGAGGTCATAGACAAGTAGAACTAAATAAAAATGTAATAAAAAGATAAACCTAATCAGAGACTTTGCAGACTCCGAATGACCTGACCTCTTTCTTCTGCAAGCTCATGAGGGATAATCCAGCATCGTCTTGCCTGATCAGCCTATCTGTTTTCCAGAGTTTTTCCACTCCCTTTGTTCCTGTGGGAGACTGTAATTTCTGGCAGCGATGCCTGCTGGTGCGGGCCTCTGGGAGAAGAGGCCAAACCGTGATTAAAGATCCCATGCAGGTACCATTGCTTGCAATCTGGGACATTTTGATTTCTGCTAGCTCATCTTTCTAAACATATYCAAAGCCATGGTCCATATGCCACTGCATTTTGTTCTCTCCCTTTTTGTTTTTCTTTATCCCTTCGGGCCCTGGTAGAAAATGTGTGTTATCATAAACCAACATAACTTGAATAATACTGGTTTGTATTCTCTATCTCTGGGATAGACTAAGGATTTAACTGTAGTTTGCACGGATGGAATATGTTTCTTGAGAAAATATAACCATCTTTTCAACCTTTTGAATTCCATTTTACTAACAAGAGAGTGTTTGATGTATCCCAATATTTGAGTTGTGATTTCTATATGCTTGTGCTCAGCAACACTGCATGCATTTTCCTGTAAATTCCAGAAATATACAGAGAGCTCTTAAAGTTGCGCTGTTGAAAATGCATATTTTTGTGGATGCATATTTTTGTGGATGAGATTCTTTATCTATGTCAGAATGACAAGCAGAAACTGCACGTTAATCTTACTCAGTAAGGAGCTTTCAGGATTGCAAGTTAGCAGATTCATAATCTGAGTGTTTGTAAACAGATACAATTGTTGACCTTGTTTATTGTGGGTGTGTGGATGTGTGTGTCAGTATTGTGGAGGCGGCTGTGCTTCATCATTACAGCTTTGGAAGAGTGCAATACATGTTTCCCCATTACTGAAATTATGCAACTAAAAATGGATGTCAGATCTTGCTGACGTTTATTTCTCAAATAACTGCATTATTCCATAGCTGAAGACCTAGTGCTATTTTCATTTTCTTATGCAATGCAATGTATTTAATCCGGAGTGATCAACATTCTTTAAGAATCAGAGCAACCAGTTTTTCACTCTAATTATTTTTGGGGGGCACGTAATACACATATATTTATACTGCTTAGAAACCACTGTTTAAAGTAAATTAGTTAATAACCAGATGCATTTAAGAGTTCCTTGTTTGATCTGTTTTCTTTTTAACACTTTATATTCTTGTTTTTTWATTATTCAAATAGTGTCATCATTAGCTGACTAAGAAAAAGTGCACCTAAAACTTAAATTCTGCATCTTTAAAGTGCTGAATATTATTTGGGTTTCTCATTAGAAATTGTCTTGAGAGGCTGTATGGTGAGTATAATTGTGTGAAAACAAAACATATCAGACAATATCAAATAGATCAATTTTCTAATAAGTACTTGAAAAAAATTAAAATAACTAATATTTTGTATGCCACAGCAATATTTTTTTTTCTGCCAAGTGGCTCCTCTCTTCCATTTTGCATGCAGAAAGCACAAAATGCAGCTTGTCTAGTGGACCTATCTGAGAGGTCTCATTTTTTGAGAAGGACAAGATGTGTCCTTCCCTCTTTCCCTTCTGTGATTAGGCTGGCCAAAAATGTGACATACTGAGCAAACAGTTCCTTTTTTTTTTTTTTTTTTTTTTTTTTTTAAGAAAATAGGGCCAGATTTCACCAACTACATCTTTTTTTGCTTTTTCTTAGATCTTGTTTCATGCTTTGTCAGTCTTGGCTGTCCTTGTTTCACCAGTCTTCACTCTGTCCGCACAGTGACAGTGTTCCTGTTACATTCTGTACTGGAAGTTAGATGCCTGGAGGGTTTTCCATATCTCATGCCCATCCAGGCTATCAGCACTTGATCTATGTTTCTCTATCTGCAGAGAGCGGGTATAGTGATGAYTTTGATTGTAGCCGCAGCTTTGTACCAAGTCCTTTTCTTTCTGCCTGGYCTTTTTACCTCATGATTTAAAAAATGTCAGATCCAGAAGCAGGTGATCCCTTGTTTGGTATTATTCAGAATCACTAGGCGAAGCTGCTAATAAAGGAGGAATCCATTTAAACTTGTTCTTTTAAACAAAAGTATACCTGACGCTGACAAGCAGATATTTATCTGATCTGATTTTAATTTTATATATACTATATATATTTAATTCTTACAAAGAGAGTTTTAGCTAAAATAAATTTAATATAGAGAATAAAATCTTGCAAGAGCTGCCATATTTCACAGTCTCTGAACTGCCTCTTCCCAATAAAGAGACTGAGTCTCAATACTGGGGAGCATTTCTTGTAGAAACTCTTTGGATCTCAGTGATCCCCTATGAAATCACTGGATGTTTGCTTTTGTGTTGCTTTTTCTCTCAGTTGACTGTAATGAGTCAGTGACTCTCAGATATTTTATATAAGTAGAAGCTCAGTGCCGGTGACAACTGACCTGCCAGTTATATAAAGTGTCAAGAGATACTCTACAACATGCAGTGACATAGTTGTTTCCTGCATATAATTGTCCCATTTCTCATCTTTGGAAAATTTCATGTCATAGTGAAGAGATGTTTAGAAGGTAATTAAACAAGTGGCCAAATAAAAAACACCTATTTTGTTTYGGTTCACTGGACATGATACAGAATGAAAAAGACTTACCAGTGTTCAAAACTACAGAGAGAACCAAGAAACTCTGACTTTTTTTTTTTTCTCTCCTTCTGATGCCACTGTAAAGAGTCACTTCTCATCAACCCTCCCCAAAATGGAGTCCTCTATTTTTAGGCATTATCTCACACGTCATCATGATGCTGCCTGCCGCCTTCCCTGCTGAGGAMCTATTATAACGCACTGGACAATAAAGATTGCCCACGGTGACGAATGCTGGCCACCCAAGGGCAATGACATTTTTCCCTGATTTCAGTTCTGAGTGACTGACTGAGCCTCCCAGGAGAGCTACAAAAAAGATCTCAATAATAAATTGATTCTCTTTTTTAAAATTTATTTATTATTGACTGTTGGAAGAAAAAACAAATGTTAAAGGGGAAAATGTTCTWCTTTTTTGTTGTGCAGAAAGAAACTGACTGAAACACTTGGCTTTGCTAACAAGCAAGAAGGAGCTGTTTCCAAGTTATGACAAGTAGAGGAAAAATGTTTGTTTATTCTTCCCTATAGAGCTTTGGTAATTTCTACCATATTTTGGAAAAAAAAATGTATTTTAGCTTCTGAGCTCTGTGTGGTTGCTCCCAGCTGTTCATAAATTCAAGCTGGTAAAGACTTTTCATTGATCAGTCTTTCATTTCTTCTCACAAGCAAAATAAACTCGACAGTACTGTAAAAAAACTTAGCTTTCTGTAAAAACATGCTTTTCATATATTTAAGCAGTTAGAGCAGAAATTTTATTAATTCTATTGGCTTTGGAGCTTTATTTTAAGCTATTTGTAACAGAAATTATGTTTTCATTTTAGTTTGATGCTCGATTTTTATTTATTTTATGTTTAACTTTTCTGTGACTTTCAGTTTTTCTCAGTATCTCAACTTGCATTGAGATACTTGAGACTCGCCAGGGTCTCCTGTGCAGCAGATGTCTCTACTTATTTGTGGTCTTGAAGACAAGCAGGGTGGCATGTTGGTTCRTTATGGAGTTCTCACCAAACATGCCTTAGAGGCTGGTGTTACTGAAATTGAGGGTTCTTAAGGGATTGGTGGTGGCCTTAGGTCAGCAGGAACACCCACTCCACTACTGTGGAGTGAAAAAAGACTGTTTCCAAAGGTTCTCAAATAGTTATAATAAATATAAATTTAGAATAGTGATAAGAGTAAATGGTCAGAAAGATACATTATATGTATGAGGAGTTTCACCTATGTGCATTTAGTTATTCTGTCAGTGTTTTAATTAGGTTCCTAGGAATTGCAAATTGCCCTGCCTGTTGCCTGGGGCACCTACTTGCTGCAAACCATTGAGTCCCTGCAAACGGGGTTTTACAGGTCCAGCTCCCCCTGCTTTGTTTTCACTTTTAAGGAGATGCTTCTAAATCTGTGGGGTCTCTGAAGCTGAGAAGCAGGTGAAGGTGACCTACTGCAGGGAATTGCACTGGTCTTCAGTGAGGTGAACTAGTATTTGGRTAGACCTCTCTAAAATCCACCTGACCAGTGTCTTTGGCATTGTGTGTTTGGAAGCCAGAGGGCTTCCAGGTCATGGTGCTGTGCTTGGCATGTGTGAGTTACGTGAAGAGGAGACAGAAACCTGCACCTAAGGTCTTGTGCGAAAAACATTCAATTTGGTAAATCTGAACAGGAAGTTCTTAGCAAACCCATTTCAAGTATTTGTAGAGGAGCAATTGATATTAGAAGGTTGAAACAAGAAACCGCTTTCCAAAGAGAAATGTTAAATAAGTTAGGTGAAATCTAGGGTTTAAATTTCTTTTCTTTAAAACTTATCTTTGTTGATAATACATCCTTCTGTCATAGCTAGATTTTAAGAGAGGTGAGCATGTGGTAATCTAGCCTTACTCTTTTGTTTTCTTCTTACATGTAAGGTCACTAGTAGACTTCAAAAAATGAAACTCCACTGGAATGACCACAGCAAAAAAAAGACAGTTGTCATTCTTACAATGTAGAGCAGACTCACAGATGTTATTCTAATTAAGGAATAGGAACTGTTGAGTATTAAATATTCTGCTTGCTCATGTGTTTGATTAAAAAAGATAATAAGGCATCTCAATAAACCTGACTCATCCAGTATTTTCCTAGAGATTATATTTTTTATTAAAAAATAAGATTTCTGAAGTACTCATTTTTYCCATAATCTCTTTCCAGGCAATCGCTACACTTCTGTCAGCTGGCACCATTCACTTTAAATGCATATTACATGTCCCTGTGTATCACCTATAGACATGTTGGCGTTAGCAGCTTGGACTTCAAAGTTGGTAGTTTGTATCCCAAAGAAAAATTTTTGGTCCTGGATATTCCTGGAGTGATTCTACTGGATATCGAGATAACGGTGCACACTGTAATGAAAACTGTATGTGTCTGTAGTAGTAACTTGTGCATCCCATCATTGGACTTTTCATTTATCCCTCACCAACTCTGCCAGGAAATATGAAGTTTTTCAATAAGTCATAATATTTTCATGTCTTTGATTCTCATTATAAGTCTTTTATCTTTGGGAAAAAAAAAAAAATCAGTCCTGCAGAGATTTGCTGGTATTTTTTCTCATACCTTTTACTGACAAAAAGACATCTCTATGACAAAAGTATTATGTCTCAGAAGAGAATCAGTTCCTTGTTAAATTTGGATTAATAAACTAACCAAATGCAAAGCTCCTTCCAAGCTCTCTCTTTCTTTTCAGTGAAGAAATGTGAAGAGAAATCTTGAGATTTCTAAAGTGGAGAAATTTGAACATATTACAAATCAAAAGTGTCCTTTAACTAATCTCTGCATTGGTTAAATCTATTTTTAATCTTTTTGCTGTGCTATAAAACCACTGTTCCAATGGTAGCTGTAGCATCTTCAGTGAACCAAAAGTTCTTTACTTAGTGGATAGAGAGGCTCAGGCTTTTATACTAAGATTTAAGATGACCATGTTTAATTTTCTGTTGGGAGGAGTTAAAATTATACGATTTTCCTGGAACATAGCTTCAAATCACTCAGCTATACTAAAATAAATTTCTCTTTTGCTTAATAAAACATTTTATATGAAAGACCTTAAGAGTTATTGATTCCAACAGCATATCCGGTCTGCGAGCTGTTATATGTTATGGGATAATATTAATGTTCAGATTTAACTCCTGAATCCTAATCTATCATAAACAATAACTAAGAAGAGCATTAAAATTTCTTCTAACGCTATTAAAGCAAGCTCTTTCACATTAGCAGCTACAGCCTTCTGTCCTTTTTACCTACAGTTTTTTTTTGTAACCTTTCTTTTGTTAACTGGCTTTTGGAGAAAGGCCATCGTGGATGGTTTGAAGTGGTTGCTGTTCTTGCTATCGTGTGAGTCAGATCCTGTCTCTGAAGAAAAGAACGAAATGAGATGAATACACAAAAATCTGGAGGAAAGGGAGCAGGGAAAACTGAAATGCACAGTCTGTTCCTTTTCCTGATGCGAGCAGGGCTGCTAGAGAAAGATAAGAACAACAGAGATGCTTGTTCTGAGACCTGGCAAACCTGTCTTGGCTTAGGACTGTGCAAGACCTTGCTCTTAGATGTCTTTCTGGTCACAGACTACAGCACTGTTGCAAACTATGAGGTTTTCCCTATCTAAGTCCAACTTTTTTTTTTTTTTTTTTTTTTTTTTTTTTTTTAAGTAAACTGAAAGCTTAAAAAGATTAATTAACAGACACAAGAAGGGAAGATATTTCAAGAGAATGAGCAGAAGCATCAGCCTTGCATTCTAGATGATTTTTAGAGTTTACCAGAAGCTGGAAGAGAGAGGAAAATTATCTCACTCTACCTCTTTTTCTCTAACTTCTCTAACTTTATTTTTACCCACTCTTAACCTCGGGCAACAAAGCTGTGGCACTATTGTGGTGTATCACCTCTTTCTTCTATAAAACACTGAGCATGAGGCCATGTAAAACATGCCGTATCCAGACAATGTATTCTAGCTTTTGTGTAAAAGAAAGATACTTCTACCTCCACAGATTGACAGAATAGCTTTTTTTTCCTCTTTAATATTTTTTTCTGACTTTMTAAAGGAATTTTAAGAGGACTTCTAAGAATTTTCTCTTCTATGAGAGTTGAGATTATTTGCTAACTCTTACCAAGGCACCATATGTTATTTTATGCTTAGGGGAAAAAAAAAAGGGTAGAATTTGGTCTTGTCTTTTAGAAGTTAAAATTGACACTGTAACTGCAGGCAGCATAACAGGATCAGGGAAAGAAAACCTAATGATGAATAATCATTAGGAATCATGCGGCTATATGAGGCTTTTTTCCAGCTGTGCACGGTGGGAAGGGAGCTGCACCCATTATTTTCAAATTTTTTGCTAAGAAATGGGATACCTCAGCCATTTATAAAGACTGAGATGTGACTTCTGTTCTAAAGACCTTTTTAGCTCCTTCAGGCCTTACCACATGGAATTTAGTTTGGAGCAGTTTAGTGTCTACAGCTGCTAGTTCAGATTCCAGTTRAGAATCTGCTGTATAGTCAACTTGAAAAAGAGCAAAATTGGAAAATATAGCAGAAGTAGGCACTAATATATATCAATTGTGAAATGAAAATGTTATAAATCAGCTCTTCTATGTCTGTTTATATTGACTGTTGCATGCATCTTTCAAAAGGCAAAATTAAGAAAAAGACAACCAAACTAAAAACCCAAGCACCTTAAATGTATGACAGTGRAACAACTACAGTTGGAGTGTAGTGGTTTACCAATAAAAGTGGATTACCAAGAAAGGGATTTTTTTTAATGCTGATAATACAGGAGAGAATAGTAGAAATGTCAGACAATTAAGTAAGACTTTTAATAGGTAAACATTCATTAAAAATATATTTTCAGGAAAATTCATTCAGAAAATTTTCCATTACCAGATCTTGGGCTGCATTCTTCAATAGACTAATGAAAGGCATTGTGACATAATACCCTTCAGATTGCATTGAATAAATATTATTTTTTAAATTTTCAAACACTTTCAAATGAAAGTACTTGAATGTATCTATTTAATAAGGAATTAATGTGCTAAATTACTATTTTATATCTTCTGTGCCATCAAATGATATCTTTTTTTTCCCACATTTTACATAGATGTAATTATCACACRAAGTGTAGTTAAAATGAAAATCTGTATCTTGTAATTAGTTTAGTAGTTGAAACAGGAAAAAGCTCATTTTGAAGTTGAATCTGTTGCTACAGTGCTCTGCCATGTCTGTGATGAGGTAGAAAGAAAATTGTAATTGTTCTTTCTGTTATGACAGTTAATGAAATCATGTGCTTGACATATTGCGCCTTGTCTATTGAGGTCATTGTTCCAATACTTTTGGATTAGTCTCAATAACTACAACTAAAACTTATCTGTATTTATTAATTTTCCAAAAGTTTCTACATTTTTTTGGCTGCCTAGATATACAAGTCCATATAGTTCTGTTCAGTATTTCTTGGCAGTAATTCATCAAGTATAGCCGATTTATTTATTTATTTATTTATTTATTTATTTATTTATTTATTTATTTATTTATTTATTTATTTATTTCCTGAGGAGAAAGTACTTTTATCTGTAAAATAAATATGGTACTTGGGAAATAGTGGACTGAGCTTATAACACCGCTATTGTTTGTGATAGTGAAAAAGAGTGTAGGAAAAAGAGCAGTTCGTCTGCTCTGGTACCAGGAATTGTTTAATCTCTCCATCTTTTCATCTCTTACCTATGGAATTACTTATTCCTCCAGTCCTCTGCTCCAGCAGCTTATATATCATGTTTTTATCTGTAGTGTGGCAAATGATGGATAGAAATCTAATATTTAGACTTTTAAAGACTGTCCAACTTTTAAATGGCCCTAAAATGTTTCTATTTTTTCAATAAATTTCCTAAAGTTTTCTAAATTTTTGATTTAATTCAATTATCCATTTAGAATATACAATCTGAGAGATTGCCTTTTTTCTGTGCTGATTAAGACCTGCCTTTCAGAATTTGAATTAAGTTTGTAGAAAAGAAACATTTGTGTAGAAATAGGCTACAAATATTTCTTAAAGATTTCAAACTGTCTTTTCTGATAATTTCAATTTAATTTAATTTATTTTAATTTATTCATTTATTTATTTAGTTTTTTACCCAAGTAGTGTGTTTGGCATTAAAATCTTTTAAAGAAAATGCTGTTTCAGACTTCATAGCTCCTCTGCTTGAGCCAGTACAAGTATTTATGTTTGAACTGCACATAGATGATGTGATTGATAAGGTCTGGGTTCATAAAAACTGTTTCCCAAATAATAAAACTGTTTTTAAATGATTCTTTATATATGTTGTTGTTTTCTTAGAATTTGAATCATTTCAGCTCTGTGGTTTGCAGTGCAGTCATATGCTTGATTTACTGTCACAATTTAAGAGAAAACAAAAGGAGGGCCAGCAGTGAGAGGGCAGCCCGACTCTGAAGAGAATGTAACTTTTGCTACTGGAGAAAAATTGTCATCGCACTCTGCCTAAAAGCAGCAGACTGCCTGCTGCACTTGATCTTAGTGTCTGCAGCGTTGGGTAATGTTAAGTAATGTTAAGAGAATCTTAGGAGATTCTCAGTTTTAGAGGGAGCACGAGTGGGTAAATTTCAACATCTTCATGTTTGTTGTAGGCTTTATCCRTCTTTGTAAGTAAAGAAAAAATACATTGCGATCACACCTTTTTCAAGCCTTTGCCACATGCATGGYTCTGATTGTGTGAACATTTACTGCTTACAATCAAACAACTGTGTTTAGAGGAGGAGAAGCAGTCTTTTCTTTTTCTTCTTCTTTTTTTTCTTGCCTCTAAATTTTTTCCTAGATATTTCCCAGATGTTTGGATGTTCAGTTAAGGTAAGGGCATGTTACTTGATCCTGAAATCATAGGAAAAGCAGCTCTGTTCATAGCCACAAAGGTGGAGGGGGCAAAATACTCAGGAGAGATTTTTGTTTGTTTGTTTTATTTACATATCAATACATTTCTTTAAGATAGTCATAGAAAACATKCTAGAAAAAAATTCTCTTTCGTAATAGAGTAGTTAGGTTTTACCTTGAATTACATACAGGCAAAGATAGATAACCTAATGAGGAATGAATGTATGAACCTATATCATGGCTTTGTATATACTGTATGGATTTTGTGGCAGAAGCTCCACTTAGCTATGAAACAGAAAAAAAGAATCATAAGTGGCATTATCCAGTATTGACAAGGAAAAGAGAGGGGGGAAAAAAAAATAAAAAGGGGAAAAAAAAAAGGAAATGAAGCATACCCTAAGGTGTGGTTKTAATATTATTATTCTAAAGAAGGAAAAATGGGTGTTAAAGCAAAGAATGAAAGAAAAATGATCTGTGATGTCACCTGAGCTGTCACTAAGATGAAGAGGCAAACTGGTAATTCTTTTTTTGTTGTCCTTGTCCTAAACCTGGAAATATATATATATATATACACAAATATATATATATAAAAAATATATAATATATGTATATGTATATATATGTGTGTGTGTATATATATGTATATATATATGTATATATTTGTTTTGCAAAAACAAAACATCTATGATGGAAACTCAATAATTTAAGAGAAGAGAATAAACAGTGATAATTTAATTCATTTGTAAAGAAAAAAGTAGAAGTGTAAGAGGATTAAATTAACAGGATTACAAATGTAATCTTAACAGACAATAGCATTAGATCTTTGACAACTATGGTTACTGCAAAAGACTGTTGACAAATGAAAGACCACAGCCAAATACATGCATTGAAATTTATGTCTTTATAAAATATTTTCACATCAGAGAACAGAAAAACTTATTTATGAAAAATACCAATTAATATTTCTAAATATCACCATAATGCTAGTGACCCTTGTAATTTAAAGTAAACAAAATGAATTATTTATTAAACTTTTGATGCTGATCTGACCACTGATCAGTGACACTGAAGATTCCATTTATAGTTCAAATAAATAATTTTTTACATTAACATTTCWTTTGAAATGTTCACTTGAAAATCCCATTTTCATAGGATTTTATTTTATTGGCTCAATTATTTTCCCAACATCTTCTTGCTTAGGGAGCCACTATTCACTTAACTTTAAAAGCTGTCAAACTAAAACCTTAATGGTTTAACTGAATTTTAGATAATTAAGCAAAACAGGGAAAAAAAATCAAGCTAGGCGGGATGTTATAGGTGAATATAAATGTTCTAGGGAATAAATGCCTTGCCTGTTTGGGTAATGTCTGAAGAAATTAACTATTTCTTTTCATTTTGAAATATATAATTGACCATTTCACAGAACTTAAGGCTGGAAAAAATTACTCGCTGTTTGTATTTTCAGATCATTACATTCCTTGCTTACAAGTAGGAAGTGCAGCAGGAACTGATTTCTGTAGTTAGAAAAATTTTGTTTCCACTGAGTGATTGCTTTGGGGCAAGAACACAATTAGGAATATTTCTTCTTCTCCTAGCATTTAGCTAGTCTGTTGATTTTTTAGTAAGCTTTTTTTTTTTTTTTTT